>JADGMU010001314.1:7500-103216 GCA_016920895.1 Vaccinium myrtillus | reverse complement strand
TGCAGTCTAAATTTGCTTCAAGCATAAGCAATAGAGTTCACTACACGCACAGAAGAAGTGGATTTGGGTGCCTTTTTCCCCCAAGATTTCCGGTCAAATTTGGCTGCAATTGGAGATGAAGTGGTCCTTTTTGTCCAACTCAGCCGATCTGTACAAAATCCATACGATAACCCCAGGTAAAGTGTTGGAAACATGTCGGTGTGTCTGCGTGAATTTCACCCGTTGAACGACTTTCACGCCTCATTTCATATTTTGTTTTATGTATTGTTACCATTCCTCATACCCTAGCATTGTGTAGGACTCGCAGTCGTGGAAAACAATACTCTATTGGTCTATCCGCCCCAAATTTTTGTACATTTACGTGCATATGTGTCTTTGTCAATTATTTATATTTTTCAATCTACAATGTTTTTATAATTTAATTTTTTCCTTATAACTCATCGGTAACTATCAAACGAGATCCATATTGAATATATATAACATTATACATTTGAAAATGTAAACATTTTTTTGAGGTGTCGTAAATAGTGAAAGTGGACAAGAAATTTGGGAACGTATGTAGTAATAAAATTGGTTTCTTGATAATACCCATCGATGATGGACATCAAGCAATTACAGAAACTCAAAATTACGTAATATAGAAACCGTCACAAGAAATAGCAAATGGAGTCCTGTGTTTGACATGGTTTCCTTAAAAAACAAATTTGTCGCCTCACCACGGGTATTTGAGCTTTTGATCGACGTTTGTCTTCCAAGATACAGCGGCTTCAAACAATCAATCAGTAACACATACTAAATCGCTCTGTTAAACGAACAAGTGTCTGAACTTTCTCCCATTAGAATGGAAAACCTTTTTGTGTATCAACAGGAGCTCGTAGTATTTTTGGTGTGTCTACAAGCTAGAACACAAGTTCTAGTAATTCATAATCAACGTGAGAGCCACCATTCAATATGGGAAATTCCAATTTCGTGATGAATCTGGCAGTTAACCCTCATAGAAAAACTGACACCCATTCAGTTGCTAGTTTACTCGGGGAAAAACCGTGGCTGTAATGATGAGAAATATAGAATTGCGATAAACTAGAGACTCTCAAAACTCTTCTGACCAACCAACCGGGTTAGAAGCCTTAACGAGACCATAGACCACAGACCTTGGATCACAAGTCGTGAGCTCACGAATTTTGGGTCTCGGATTTGTCTCTAGCCTTGTCTAGGTGTTCAGTAAAGACGAACGCGCACACATCTCTTTGCTAAGCTAAGCTTTTTCAAATTCCTAAAATGAGACAATTCTTATTCATCTTTTAAAATAGATTTGTTCATATATATTTAGGCTCACCCAAATATTATTGAAAACTTCTACTATTAATCCAAGAGATAAGTACAAGCCGCTCCACTTTTTGGAGGGCTTGCACATCCCACTCCATTTTTTTCGTAAAAAACTCGGCTAACTCTTTTGCCCATCCATCTCTCTCTCTCTCTCTCTCTCTCTCTCTCTCTACCCACCCCACCTAAATTTTAAATGTACGATCTAAATTCTAAATGTATAGTCTAAATTCAAAATGTACGGTCTAAATTCTAAAATGTACATTCTAAATGTACGGTCTAAATTCTAAAATGTACATTCTAAATGTACGGTCTAAATTCTAAAATGTACATTACGGTCTAAATTTTAAAATGTACATTCTAAATTTAGGGTACCCTAAACTTTAGGGTACCCTATGAAAGTGCGTAAACCTAAACCTTAGGGTACCCTATGAAAGTGCCTAACATCCTAAGGTACTCTATGAAAGTGTCTAAACCACTAAAAACTCTGTAATAGAAAAGTGCACTCTAAGCGTCTAAGCCCCCAAAAAGAGTGATTGACCTTAATGGAGTTAGTGGTAATTAAAAAGAATGATTGGAGTTGGTGGTAATAAATATTTGTTTTTTGTATTGGCCCGTCATAAAACCTTAATCGAACACATTGAAGTGTGGAGATACTAGATACACGAAAAGGAAAACTGTCCAAATTAATGTTCTTTTTCTCCCTTGCTAACTCGTCGTGTTCCAATGCCTGGTTTTATTCTCAAAACTGACTTTTATTGACTTATTGCGCTTTACAAGATATGTCATTTTATCACAATATATTATTCAAAAAGTCAGTTTAAACCAACTCTTGACTTAAGTCAGAAATTAAAATAGACGTCCCAACCAACTTATGCCCCCAACCAACTCTAAGTCAGAAATTAAAATTAACTTTCACTAATTTGTTTTAAGATTGTTAGGAAAATTGGTCCAACCATCTGAATTTTATTAAACTTGCCAGAAAAAAAATACTCAAGCAACGATAAATAAATAAAAAAAAGTATACATCAGATTAGATAGTTAGTGAAAGTTCATTAATGAGACCTCACACTTTTCAATGTGAGATCACCGAACTATTAGAAATAGAAAAGAAAAAAATAATCTGTTAGAGTTCAGAATTTTCAAATCAAAATAGAGACCCACGTTTCATACAATATCCTTAAAAACAAATTCAACGCCACCTATGGTCATACAATATCCTTAAAATCCACCTATTTTGGTTTTATTCAAAAAAATATTTGGTTTGACCATAAATTTATACTTGTTAGATTCGTCTCGTTGAGAGGAATCCGGAAACCACAAAATCTTCATGCAAAACTAACGAATGCAAAAAATATTTGAATAAAGACAAATGAAAAAACCAAAAAATCAAAAACCGGTTTTTTACCCAAAGGAGGCCTTAGCTTGGATAAAATGATTGCGCACAATCTAATGCACCACACACGATGAGACTGTCCATCGAGTTAGCACTCGTAAATTCAATCAAAATTATGCTACTTAATTTTTGTCAGCATTTTAACTTACATTTTAAGAGCCACTTAATCTTTTAAATAATGTTAAATGTGATTATCAAACCTACTTAACTACTTATTACTTAATTCATTCAATTTTAAGTACTAAATTTGGGTTATCAAACAAGGCCTACTAAATACTACTAATGTATGTTGAATCCCTTTGTCTGTAAATCTAAATGGGCCTTAAGAAGTTCATTCACTAAATCAAGTTGGACAAGGTTCTGCTGGTCCAGTTGTTAGAAGAAGCCCAAGTGAAAGTTCTGATATACTAAGAGGTTCTGCTGGTCCAGTTATTAAGTCCAAGCCCAAGTTCAATTCTGATATACCAGGCCCAAACAGAAGAAAGGAGGTAGTTGCGAAGATTTCAAATTAGAGAAAATGAAAGAAGATATTGAAATCTCTTGAAGAAGTTATAGGAGTAATAAATGGCGTATTTGTGATAGCTATGCATACTGATTTTATATTATAATTTCAAATTCTGCTGCAGATTATAGTAGAAGCAGATAAACAGGTTTACCAGAACTGCAAAATAATGATTAAACTGCAATATATAAAAATTGATACCGTTTACTGCAAAACCTGGAAAGGTAATTGATTTTCATACCCCCAAATTGATATCTACACTTTCTTTTTTTGTAAAATTTTACACAAAAAGATGATGAAAAGACAAAAACGGGGGTGTGGATATCAAACTAGGCGTGTGGAAATCAATCCCCCCTAAAAATTAGCTTTATAAAACTTAAAACTTAAGATCTAATCTAAAAAGCTTCAGAAGCTATCTAAACCCAATTTAAGGATTTTTAGAATTTCATTCACTTTTTATATCATTTTAAAATCTGTAGAATCCGAGAACCTATTAACTAGAATTTTCAGTAAACATTCAAATGTCAAAGCTGATTTTGGAAAGCTAAAATATCAAAATCTGCAAAAATGATTTCTTGTAAACACCCACTTTAACAGATTTATAAGGGTAGAAGAGGAAGTAAAAAGAAGCAAAAGGGGGCCATTTTTACATCAAGTGCAGCTGCAATATCTTTGTCAATCTCACTTGAAGGTAAAGCTAACAGAAACAGAAGGAAATTGCTACAATATGCACCCCTTATTTGGGTGTACCATATGCACCTATTGTATGGTTCACATTGTACCACCTCATCGGCAATCGTAATTTTTTTTTTTCGTAACTTTTCAGCAATATGATTCGTAACATTTTCTATGATTCGTTACATTTTGGTGTGTCTCGTAACTTTTATAAAAAAAAAAAATCATAACTTTGATAGGAGTGTGTGTCATACACACCCAAATAAGTGATGTGTATTTTAGCCTTTTCCGAAACGGAATACTTCGAAATCAAGCTATGTATATGGGGTGAGGAACATGGGGTGAGGCTCAAAATTTTGATATTGGGTTTTAGGAACTATGTAAGTATGTATCTGTTTTGCATGAAACTACTAAAGTTGAATGATAGAGGAAGGATTTTAAACATCATGAAACATGTTGCCCTCACGTAGTTCAATAAAAAAAAAGATTCATATAGCTGACCTCAATCAATTGGGACTTAAGGCCTTGTTTGGTTTGGTGTGGCTAAATGTGGCCCAGTACTTGATCTACAACTTTAGGTTGTTGTGCAGGAACCCCAAGTCCTATATTCTTGTTGGAATATGTCACTATATGTGTTGAGTATGTTTCATGTTGGGGTGCAAACAACTTTCAGCAGTACCGGGAGTGTGGGGGAGAGCGAAAACGATATTTGAGGGACCTCGGTGTGTAATTTCGGCTATGTGCCCGACCTAATTATTTCGTTGTTAGCTTGTAATTAGGGTAACACGTTTTCAGTGAAAACAGAGACAGAGAGGCGAGAAAAAACGCAGATCTCAGAGAGATTGCGAGAAGATTTGTACTCTTGATTTTCGATTTCATAGTGGACTGGTGTGGCTCCCGTTGTTTTTCTTCGCATTGAGGTTTTTCACGTATATCTGTGTCTCGCTTTCTTTTTCGTTTTTCATTATGCACGATTCTTGTTTTTCTGTTCTGTAATTCATTGTTTCCAAGATCCGTAGGGGTGTTGTGAAGTTGCGAAAATCCTAACATTTCAACATCTGAAGATGCAGAGGAGCATTAGGTCTTGGAATAACTGAGGGATTCATGACAAACCATATGTATATAGGGTTCTAGATTATGCACATGGACAACTCGATCATCAGTCCTTGTTACATCTCGCTGGCTGTACGCTGGTTTCCTAATTATTTCCCTACGTAATTAAGTTGGTCGACCGTTGATACTCACATGATCGATCTTATTTGCCTCAAAAGTTTCCTCACAAAAAAATACCTGCCTACTTTTTTCAATTTAAAAGTGGATTTGATCAAGTGGTTAACGTGATTTTACGGGAATAACGGTTTTTCGTAATGCATGCATCTCTCATATGGGTGGGTCTTACACATACATAGGATCCTCATGTGGGAGCGCAATACAAATGACCATGGTATTGGATGCATTATAATTTCGATGAGATGCAAGACATTTTCTTCTTTCATGATATGGGTCAGGGTTAAGGTTATGTACCACTATTTGGTGTATAGGTCTTATTTTGAACAAACTTTATAAACTTGACCAGTAAATGTCACCATATCATTCAACATGAATTGTGACGTACTTATTAAGGACAATTTCAAAGTAACAGGAAAACTTATTTAGTCAACTGTAGGGCTACAAGCGAATCGAGCTGCTCGCGAGTAGTGAGGAGCTCGGTTCGATTTTGTAATTGAGCAGAGCTTGAACTCAAGTTTAGACTTGTTTAGTAAACAAGCCGAGCTTAACACTGTAAAGTTTTTAGCTCGTTCGTTTAGTAAACGAACCGAGCTCGAGCTCGATAAAGCTCGGCTCGGCTTGACTAGTTTACACCCCTAGTCAACTCGAATCATTTTGACTAAAATGTTTTAGACTCAAGCTTATTCAGCCCAAGTGGAATGTTCTCAATTTTCAGCTCAACGAGAAACAAAGAGCTATATTAGGGTGACGATTTTACTCTAAAAGATTAGCTCTCGACTTAAAATCATATTTTCGAACTTCGTTACTGCCTTGGCCAATTGTACTTGTAAAATTGAGCGGCCCACATCTGATGCTGCCCAACACCTGTACTCATAATCGCGTTCCCATTCGTTAACTCGTCAAGGACCTGAATTGCATACTGCGGTGCAATGGCATCTCCAAAGGTCTTGAACTTCAACGGGTGCTGCATTTTCTGCTCCTTTAGCTCCTTCCTCCAAGAAGAAAAATCAAGCTTAAGCTTACCTCTTTTACCCTCCAAAACCTTATTCAGACCTTTCAAAGCATACTTCACATCCGCGCACACCGACAAATGAGGTTGCTTATTCTTCCCTATCTCAGCCGAATCAATGTCAATATGAACAATCTTAGCTCTGCTAGCAAAAGCATCAAGCTTTCCAGTCACGCGGTCATCAAACCTGACCCCAAAAGAAAGCAACAAATCACTACTATCCACGGCATAATTTGCATATATAGTACCATGCATCCCAAGCATTCCAAGAGACATATCATCATCAGAAACCGGGTACGCCCCAAGACCCATTAAAGTACTTGCGACCGGGATTCAAGTGAACTCCACAAACCTCTTCAACTCCTCGCTCGAATTCAAACACCCACCACCCACATACAAAACTGATTTTTTCGACTCCGATACAAGCCTAACAATTTGTTCCAAATATGCCTCTTGAGGCTCTTTGGGCAACCTAACAATATGCCCTGGTAATCTCATGGGTTGATCCCAATTTGGTACCACGATTTGTTGTTGTATGTCTTTAGGTAAATCAATCAAAACCGGCCAGGACGGCCCGAGCAAGCTAAGAAAAAGGCCTCTCTTACAATTCTAGGGATATCTTCTACATTTAGAACAAGGTAATTGTGCTTTGTAATAGACCTAGTTATGTCAACAATTGGGATTTCTTGAAAAGCATCGGTTTCAATCATCTGGCGGGGGACTTGTCCGGTAATGGCAACAAGAGGCACGCTGTCAAGGATCGCGTCAGCAAGGCCGGAGATTAAGTTGGTGGCGCCAGGGCCCGAGGTGGCAATGCAGACCCCGGGGAGGCCGGAGGAGCGGGCGTAGCCCTCAGCAACGAAGATCCCACCCTGTTCGTGTCGGGGGAGGACGTTGCAGATTGTGGGGGAGCGCATGAGGGCCTGGTGGATCTCCCATGACGCTTCGCCCGGGTAGGCGAAGACATCTTGTACTTCCTTCCGCTCGAGGGCTTCCACGAGGACGTCACTTCCCTTTCTGGGTTGGTCAGGGGCAAATCGGGAAACAAATCTTTCTGGGGTGGTGGCGGTGGGTCTCCAATTAGAGAGGACATTGCAAATGTGGAGAGGGTGGCGGAGAAAGGAGGGTCGATGGTGATTGCAGGTGAAGGGGGGTGTAAATCGGGGACGGGGAAGTTGATTTTGGGGTTTGTTGTGAGGGATGATAATGGAGGAGATGAAACCATTTGCAGCTGTGGCAACCATGCTTGAGGGGGAAGAGAGAGAATCTTACAGAGAGAATTCTGTGTGTGTGAGAGAGAAAGATTTTCTTAGCTAGCTCAGTACTGTATTTGAATTAGCAATGTTGTTATAACACACATTTATATAGAGTCAAAAACTACCGTAAACATACACATTCCGCAAATTTATGTGTGGAAAATTTGAATGCTTGCAAACTGTTTGATAAAATGCCCGTTCAAAGTTAAATAGTTCACATGATGGGCTCATGGTGGTCTGCCTTTGAAATACATGCTCTAGTCGTCCCAACCAATGGTTGAAGATGAGGTTGCGTTAAGCAGATGGCCAGGCAGATCAAAAAATGAAAGATTTCACACCATCAAATGCATAATTCACACCTTCCAAAATGAAATAATTCGCACCCCTTAAAGGATTTAGGGTGTAAATTGTGTAATTTAAGGCGGATAAAAAAAAATTGTGTGATTTGGGGAGTGTGAATTGTGCAGATGGAGTGTGAATTCTGCATTTAGGTGTGTGAATTGTGTAATTTGGGGGGTGTGAATTTTACAAAAGGGTGTGAATTTTGGGCGAGGACAAAATAGTAAAAGCGTTTTTAAAAAGAGTCTAGGTGGGATAGCATGACAAAAAAGGGTTTGAAGAGAAGTCTCCCAAAAATATGGGACCGGTACTCAATAATTGGACGGACTTTATCATACTCCCTCCATCAGCAATTTTGGGTCCTAATTGTCACTTTTTGTTGTCATAAAATTATTGTTCCAGTTCAAAAGCAATGGGCAAAAATTGGTAAATTTCCATTTTTATTTTTACTATTTGGAACTAAGTACTATATACATGCAATGAGGATATTTTGAAGAGTAAAATGAAGAAAAAAATATATGACAAATTCAAATCCCGATAAGCAGCCAATGAATTGGGACGGAAAGAATATGTAAACTTGTTATTCAGCAGTGCAAGCTTGGTTAGAACCTGACTTGGCCACACGGCCTCACATCCTTTAAACCAGACTCTGCCACATATGACAAATGCAATGATGATATTCTCTTAATAAGTTGAAATCCCGATAAGCAACCAATAAATTGAGACGGAAGGAGTATGTAAACTTGTTATTCAACGATGCAAGCTTGGTTTGAACCCGACTTGGCCACACGGCCACATGCATCCTTCGAACCTCACTCCACTACATATGACAAATGTAATGATGATATTCTTTTAATAAATTGAAATCCGATAAGCAACCAATAATTTTAGACGGAAGGAATATGTAAACTTGTTATTCAGTGGTGCAAGGTTGGTTCAAACCCGACTTGGCCATAGAGCCACATGCATCCTTCGAACCCGACTCCGACGCATGTAGCATACACCCATTCTCGAACTCCAAGAGCTAAATAAAAGGTCAAGGAAACCGAGATGAGTACACCACTTAGGCACATTAAGCTAACTCTTACAGGTAAGAGTTAAAATCTTAATGTAAAAGTCAGGTGGTGTACATTTGGTATGCATGCGTGGAGTGTCTATAGCATTGTTAAAAGGTCAAAATCCAGGAATAGGACAACATAAGTTCAAAGTCAAACAAAACAGAACTCTTAGTCCTGGCCTGCATGTGATGTGGCGGCTATAAAGACTTGTCTCTCTACATTCTACAAGAAAACCCCCCACACACCCAGACACACAGTCCCCCGTTTCTCCCTCTATTCAGTCAGACATGGCGGCCAGTTATACAAACCCTGCCCTCTCCAATCCTCCCTCCATTTTCATCCCTAATAACACAAAATCCAAAATCCCTTTTGCCAAATGTAACCTCCCCTTCACCCCTAATTCCCATCGACCCACCACCACCCTCCGCCGTCCTCGCCACATCTCCAACGTCCTCTCCAATTTCAAACCCACCACCACCACCTCCACCCCCGTTACTCCTTCAACGTTCATTTCCCGATTTGCCCCTGACCAACCCAGAAAGGGCAGCGACGTCCTCGTTGAAGCCCTCGAGCGAGAAGGCGTAAAAGACATCTTCGCCTACCCCGGAGGCGCGTCTTTGGAGATCCACCAGGCCCTTACGCGCTCCGCCACCATCCGCAACGTCCTCCCCCGCCACGAGCAAGGCGGGATCTTCGCGGCAGAGGGCTACGCACGTGCCTCCGGCCGCCCCGGCGTCTGTATCGCCACCTCCGGCCCTGGCGCCACTAACCTCGTCTCGGGCCTCGCCGATGCGATGCTCGACAGCATCCCTATCGTTGCCATCACCGGACAAGTCCCAAGGAGAATGATTGGAACCGATGCTTTTCAAGAAACTCCGATTGTTGAGGTAACTAGGTCTATTACCAAGCACAATTACCTCGTTCTTGATGTAGAGGATATACCTAGGATTGTCAGAGAGGCGTTCTTTTTAGCTTGCTCAGGCCGGCCTGGCCCGGTTTTGATTGATGTGCCTAAAGATATACAGCAAAAAATGGTGGTTCCCAAGTGGGATCAACCCATGAGGTTACCTGGGTATATGTCTAGATTGCCTAGAGAGCCTCTGGAGAACCATTTGGAGCAAATTGTTAGGCTTGTATCGGAGTCAAAGAAACCGGTTTTGTATGTGGGTGGTGGGTGTTTGAATTCGAGTGAGGAGTTGAGAAGGTTTGTGGAGCTTACGGGGATCCCAGTCGTGAGTACTTTGATGGGTCTTGGGGCGTACCCGGTTTCGGATGATATGTCTCTTGGAATGCTTGGCATGCATGGTACTGTTTACGCAAATTATGCTGTGGATAGTAGTGATTTGTTGCTTGCTTTTGGGGTCAGGTTCGACGACCGCGTGACAGGAAAGCTTGAAGCTTTTGCTAGCAGAGCTAAGATTGTACATATTGATATTGATTCGGCTGAGATAGGGAAGAATAAGCAACCCCATGTGTCAGTTTGGGCGGATGTAAAAGTTGCCTTGAAAGGTCTGAATAAGGTCTTGGAGGGCCAAAGAGGTAAGCTTAAGCTTGATTTTTCTGCTTGGAGGGAGGAGCTAAAGGAGCAGAAAATGCAGCACCCGTTGAACTTTAAGACTTTTGGAGAGGCCATTCCACCACAGTATGCAATTCAGGTTCTTGACGAGTTAACGAATGGGAACGCGATTATTAGTACTGGTGTTGGGCAGCATCAGATGTGGGCTGCTCAATTTTACAAGTGCAATAGGCCAAGGCAGTGGCTTACTTCAGCCGGACTAGGGGCCATGGGTTTTGGATTGCCTGCTGCAGTGGGAGCCGCTGTTGCTAGACCAGATTCTGTTGTTGTGGACATTGATGGCGATGGGAGTTTTATGATGAATGTCCAAGAGTTGGCGACTATCCGGGTGGAGAATCTTCCGGTTAAGATAATGGTGTTGAATAATCAGCATTTGGGTATGGTTGTTCAGTGGGAGGATCGCTTCTATGGTGCTAATAGGGCCCACACGTATTTGGGTAACCCGTCGAATGAGTCTCAAATATTCCCGAACATGTTGAAATTTGCAGAAGCTTGTGAGATTCCTGCTGCTCGGGTGATGAAGAAGGAAGATCTTAGGGCTGCAATTCAGAAGATGTTGGATACCCCTGGCCCGTATCTGTTGGATGTAATTGTACCACATCAAGAGCATGTCTTGCCGATGATCCCCAGCGGTGGAGCATTCAAAGATATGATTACCGAGGGTGATGGGAGATCGAAATATTGATCAAATAAAGCAGCGAATCTCCTTTCAGGCTTTGTATATAGCGATTCTAGGCTTAGCAAAAAGGTTTGACCTGAGTTTATTCAATTCCCTGTGGTATTGTGTCTTTCTTTTTTTTTCTTTTTGTTGCAGCGTTTCTTGTAAAGTCATATGTTGTTTACTTGTTTTGACCTCAGTTTTCCCTTTAATGGTATTTTTGACCATCCGTTTTTATGAAGCTCATGTTATTCAGTAGATTTGTCTGAAATTATTTATTGTTGTTTTGTCGTAAAGTATATCAGACACATTTAGATTCGCTCCTTGGCTCATTTTGGCACGAGAATTCCAATTGAGCGCCAACGTAGGATGTCACATCAATAATCCCTTCGTAATCTTGGGTTTTCTCAACCCATGTAATGATGTTTCACAAATAGAAATGAGGATGAAATTGTTAAAATGACCAATTTGGCAAGATTTCAGGTTATGTCCCGAACTTCTTTCTCATGTCACAGGCTGTCAATGTGTATGAGATTTTTACAATATGATGTGGATTACCTTATTGTGACTCATGTATATGTTTATGAAAGTCCAACAATGCACACCCATATCATTTTAGTTGATGTGGAACATGTGGTTCTTTTGTTATTGATCAGGCTTCGGTTTATCATCGAAAAGCTGCTTTTGGAGATGATATTGTTATTGTGGCGTAAGATTATTCGCAAGTTATAACATGGGGAGTTTCAACTATTTGGTTTTACAGAAATGCATTCCGAACATAATCCCGCACTTGTGGAACGGAACTACATTTAATTGATTGAACTTGTCTTTTAATGTCCTGTTGCATATATCCCTGCTATTAGTGCATATGGGACTGCAATTTGCAAAACAAAAACGTGGTGGTCTCAAGGATACCCTTCCGGATGATCTACAAGCTCCTGTGCTGAAGGTTAGATTGGGAATAATGAGCGCTTATGGTACTAGGTTGGTAGGGGCGATGAAATTGGAATTTTCTTGTATGGTGAGATATCAAAAGCTAGAGTTGCATTCATGATTTTTTGCACTTCAGCACAAGATTGCCTTCTTCCTATGGAAATTACTTCTGAAATGTTGCACAACATTATGGTGTTACAAAACAAGAGCAGTACCAGGCCGCTGTGAGACTCTGAGTGCCCGCGGGGTCTGGAGAAGGGCTGATGAATGCAGTTTTAGCCCTGCAAGCAGAGAGGCTGTTTCCGAGAATCGAACCCGTGACCTACATGCCACAATAGGGCAGTTTTACCGCTGCGCCTGGTCTGCCCTTCTGTCTTCCATATCATAAGTGCGGTGAAATTGGTCAAAAGAAGTTTTAACCTTTTGGTTTACTGCAATATTTTTTTATCTCACAAGCACGCTGCAGTTGCATCTGGAAAATTGAAAGATGAAATTATTCCAGTCTCTACTTAGGTACATTACTGCTAGATTCACTAGCATAATAGATACTTTGTCCCTCACAATTTCTAACTGGTGAATATTCAACAAAGATATTGGGCCCCAAAACTCGCAAGGAGAAGCATTTTGTGATTTCTGGGGTATATAGAATTCGACCAGACACCAATATGACAGATCTAGCAATTGAAGGCTGTATTTAAGGATGGTTCCACTACTGCTGGTATTTAATAATGGATGCTTCTGAAATGATGCCTTATAGTCCATGCGTTTGGGGATGCATTGTATTTGTACTTATAACCTGAATTACGGTCGCTTCATTTTCTAGGGACTTTAAGCCAGGTGAGTGATGGTGCTGGAGTTGTCCTGCCCATGGAGAGAAGCGAAGCCTCGGTACAGAAAAGGGACTTCTAATTCTTGGCGTTCAGGTATATTATGTATTTCTGACTGTGACAAAGTCTCTAAGTGAAATAGGGCTAAGAAACAGTGCTCTTTAGCATTGACTTGATAACCTGTTAATGACCTTTTGGTAAAACTATCATTTCATGGAAATAGGAGTCGCTCTCGTATGCTTTGAATCTTTTTGTATTTCACTGAAAGGTTCCTGAAAATAATTGGAAAGTGGATGAGCACCTTGCTAATTGACCTGTAGCGCCATATAGTGGTTTGCGTAAGAAGTAAGAACACCTTGCTAATTGACCTGTAGCGCCATATAGTGGCTGAGGTTAGGTTAGTGGCTGAGGTTTGGTTGATAAAAATGCTAGATTGTCTTTCTTTTTTTTCTTTTGTCAAACCCTCTTTGGCTCTTTGGAATCCTCCGTGCTTTCATAGCCATCACTTTTCCCACGAAGCTTATTTTACATGTGATATCTCCAAAATTAACATGCAATCCATGATTTAATATTATGATCTACTGGCACAATTGACAGTTTGAGTTTGTTCTTTTGGGTTGAGACTTGAAAACTTACCTCAGTGCTAAATAAATGACAGTTTGTTTAAGAACAAACATTTTGATATCTCTATTTTCTTAAACAAAAATTTATGACGCTTAAGTGATTATTAAGAGTGAAAAGGGTATATCTGCGTGTGCAGGGTATCTGATCTTCTTCTTAGGAGTTTGACCCTATTTGTAAGATTAGTTATCATTGATTATTTATGTTTGTAAAGGAGGTTTGTTATTAAGTTTTTCTCCAATTTTCATGGGTTGTGTTATTTTAACGGATTGAATGTCGAAGATAGCGTGGAGGATAAGTTGAATAACAGGATCATCAGAGTTAGAGACGTATTGAGTTAATTCTTCGAAGAGAGAAAAAAGTTTTAGGCTCAAACAGAGGTTGGATTGGACTTAGGAGTGATACTGGGGTTGGGTTCAGTGATAAGAAATTGAATGGCTCGAATAGGGAGAGAGGGATAACCATTTTTCTAATCGTTCATGGCTTGGCTAATGAAACTATTTGACTTGATCTCTTGTCTATAAAATGCTTGATGTTAGATTGGAAGGGTTGGTCACATCACTGACTTCTTGCTGGATTTGCAATAACGGACAGGATTTGCATCATGACCTGATGTCAAATTCTATGAACAACAGGTACTTGATCAACAGAAATTTGTTGAAGGTGGTATTGTGCCATTCATATTCTGTCACTTAGTATGGTAACCAGATGCCACTGAGGTACCTTTGCTTTTCTTTTTGTGCTCATTTATAGTTTCAGAATTGAGGATTCAGAATAATTTTTTTTTAAAAAAAAAAAGATCCCTTCATGATGATGTCGTTTTTATAAGTCTGAAATCTGTTGTATTCAAATTCCATTTCCATATTATTTCAAGTCAAATGTTACATGCAATACATGTTGTGTGGACTTTTTTTTTTTTTTTTTTGAACGGCAAAAAAAATTATTAATCTTTGAAAAGGATTATAAAGATTAAAAGGATCCAAGCACGAAAGGCATCAAAGCGCGGAAAGGCATCCCGACTAGGATGGCATCCCCTCCCATGACAATCATATGCCGGCAAGAACCCAAAAGGGAGATAACAAACGATGACAAGAAATCAACCAAAAGATAGATCATGAAAAAAATTAAAGAGTAGCACTCCAGGATAGCTCCTGAACATGATAGCTCCTGAACATCCATAGAAATCCAGCAGCTTTAACCCTCAAAAGGAAAGTCCCATGTGATTATGAACAGCTAAATTCCCAGCATGAACAAGTAAGACGCTTCAGCTACATAACAAATCCTTTAAGCAGCAAACCCTCAAATATCCACATTGGTGGTACCAGAGTGTAACAGCAGCAGCGTATAACCATAAGACACCAATCACCCACAAGAATCCATTTGAAAAACAAATCAGCTTCCAGACTAAACCATCCATATGTCCTCCATGTTGTGTGGACTTGAGTACTTGACCATTGTCATAGTCGTAGTGTTCTACATCCTTTTTCTATTCTTTGTTCTTGTAATTGAATTGAGTTTTGTTGGCTTCTTTTCTATCCTTTTTTGGGCAGGTCATACTTATTTGTATCTCTCATTGAACAATATATCTATGTTTTGTGCTTTTATATTGGTACTCTAAATATTGATGTAAAAACCATATCTAGGATCTTCTAAGATTAAATTTTATAGCTACAGGAAATAACGTGCAGTGGAAATGTGGAATAAAAGAGAACATGCCACTGAGCAATGAGCGCATGGTTTTAAAACTAGTGAGATAAAACACACAAGGATAATGGCAGACTGAAAAACGCAAAATTAGTGACATGAAACTTTGGGTTCTGGTATGAATGCAATTCGTGGCACTTGTGGTATATGGTGTGGTCATACTTTTTTTGGTACATCTGAATAATTGCCCGTACAAGTTCTAGATTAGCTGTGAAGAAGGTGCAGAAAACCTTTCTAGGCAAAAACAAAATGTTTTTTTTGAGTAACGAAGAGGTAATTATTCCAACCTTTTGGTAGCTTAGAACTTGATTTGCCCTGCTGAGTATACAGATATTTCTTCGGACGCTCCAGTTAATTTCAAATTTTTGCCTGGATTTGAAACTGTTGTTATTTACTGTATTCTTGACAAAGTCATGAAAACTATGTGTGATGATGTTTTAACTACTAATGTAACAGGAAGAAGTCAATTTTCCTACTAGGCCGATTGAGAATGCTATCACTCCCAAATCAATTATTAAAAATGACATTGATCAGATTGTTTTTTCTTTAAACTTCCATTTGAATCTGCAAGTGATAAATGTGAACAGCAGAGTGTTCTTTAGGACGTAAAACAGATTGGAAGACTATGAACCTAGAATTTGCAACTGAATCTTGGAAAAACATGAAGAACTTTTGGGATGCATAATTAATATCCAAAGAGTTATTTGAACATTTGCCAAAACTGTTTTTGATTGTGCCAGAACTTCAATGCATAAAATGTTTGTACTTATGTGCAATGTGCAAGCCTTTTATGGACTAGAGTTTTGGCACAATCAACAACAGTTTTGGCTTTATCACCAACCTTTTTCTTTTGCTTGGAAAATATCATACGGCAAAAAAAGGCGTCAAAGGGGCGTCACCAAATTACATCAACAGGAAGGAGAGATGTAGATATACGAAAACACAATGAAAGATCCTCTACAAAATGTAACTCTCCTATGAAATCAATGGACAATTAAATCATTCTAAGCCAAAATTGCTCAGATCGTAAAAAAGACGCCTTTAAGTTAATGAATTACCATTTATATGTCCTCAAAGGTCCTTTCCAGTTTCCTCCCTCTCCACCCCCACCAAATCAAGCAAAAGGGTGCAATCCTCCTGAAGGTACTTCAATGTAGAAACTAATACGTGTAGAACAACCTGGTTTGCTGTGGATCTCAGTGGGTTGAAAAACCATGTGTTGTCTAGAACAACTTGGTTTCAGCCAAAGATAATCTGGGACCAGGTTAAGGTTTTATTTAATTTAATCTATTTAGAAGACACTTAACAGGTAATAGATTACCATAGAAGAATTAGTTTCAGTCCCTCGACAGTACACCACTATTAGGTTTGGTTACAACTTCCCTCTTCTGTGAGGAATCTCTTCGGACAGTCATTCTAGTACTAAAACTTTTATTGTGCAAATGAGTGCAGATTTCAATACAAAGTATGTATGTTTGGTTACATTCATACAGACCCTCTACTTCTGTGCCTAAGCTGAGCCTGTTGTCGAGTCAAAGGATTTTCTTCTAACCAGAAGGCATGTGATCTTTGAAGGATGAGCATGAGTGTAATCAGCGCTGCACAACACAAAATCCGGCCTGTGAAGCGCAAGGTTCAACCGGTCCTCCCCCACAATCAAACCAGTCGCATCAAGCAGAACGTGCCACGAATTCCTATGAGCTTCAGACACCCAATGCATTGAGTACCGGGTCCCATTCACATCCGCTGGGAAAGAAAACAACCCCTTTGGACTGTGCTTGCATTTCCTCCTAAAATATTGGCTAATTTGTGACCCCTTGATCCTCAAATCCAACCAAGTTTCAGGCGCTGAGATCACTTTCGAGTCCTTGTAACTCGCAAACTCCCTTACGTAATCGTTTTCTTCCGCAATTATAGTCATGTAGAAGTTCCCCTTGAAGAAGGGGTAGCTCTCCCCTACCAACATCATGGCATCTTTGTAATTTGGGGTGAAGAGAACAAGGTACTCTTCATCCGGTAATCCACAGTTCTTTAAAACTTTGTTTCGTGCTTGGATTTCAGGAATTGAGATGAAACTACCCAGAAAGGATGATTTTTTGGTTAAAATGTCGAGTAATCTTGATGCCTCCAGCTGGGTGTTGTCTAGATCAGGGAGATTGCTTCCGAATGATGAGGCGGACGACAAGTCTCTGAAACTGCACCTGGGCGATTTTCGCTTTTCATCTGGCGCGGGCTCTGAAGGGTCTTCCTTGATGCAGAGGTTGTAGAGGTCAGTCTTTTCTCCTCCTTCAACAAGGGCATTAGAGTATTCTGGGTATTTTGCTAGGACATACTGCTCTACGTATTGCATTTCTGCTGGTGTGATTGGACCAGACCATCTTAGGTCGAGGCCGTGGAGGGTCGATATGGCTTCAGCTACTATGTGGGCAGGAATCACTGTGTGGGCTTTCTGTTTCACAACCAAAATACAATTCAAAATTAACCCGAACTTGAAACCAAAGAGATTTTCCAGGCGATAACTAGAAAAAGCAATGACTTATGGAATTGGAATTACCTTTATAATCAGGCTGCTAGGTCTGCCACTCTTGATTGGTGATTTGGGAATAGAAGCAAATATGGACATCCTCAAATCTGTTTCAGCTTTTTCCTGATTTGTTAACAATATTCTTGTTAGACCATATTCTTGAACAGTCACTTTGGATTATAAAAAAGGGAGTGATGCGAAAGGAACGATAAATAATATATGTTAATTTTGTACATCTCTCTCCATTCCTGACCAAGTGAGTGATTTGGAAACTCTAATTCTTCCCCTTTTTTTCTTACAAAGTCACTCAATCCAAATGAGCTGTAAGCTTTTGGCATAGGGGGCTGAAGAACACAAGTAGAAGTGTATAAATCTTTCTTGAAATTGTTTTCTTACCTTAGATCCTTTATGCAATATGATCTGTTCCTCAAGTTTCCTCACCATCATGTCGATCCTCTTCACCTCTCCTGAATATGAAAAAATATCTTATTTTCTGCTGATAACCAAAACCAAAAAAAGAGGAAACGAGAAAAGAGAAGAAACTAGAGAAAAAAGGGAGGGAAAAGGTAAATTCTTGAAGCTTTCTTGTTTGTTGCAGAAATGGATTGGATTTTTTTTTTGGAACTGCAAAATGGATTGGGTTGAGGTACTAACGAAGTTAACAGAAGTGCTGAGTGAGAAGAAACAGAGGGAATATATATAGACCAAGTCCAAACTTCAGAGGAATATTTTTTGGTGCAGAAATAGGATCTGGCGATGAATTTTAAATTTTGTACAGAAAGCGACCGTTTGAGAACATATGAAGAGAACTTGTGTATTCTTGAAAAGACATTCTGAGATAAAGAAGACTTGAAATTTATGTTCTCTCTCAGTTCGATAGAAACAATGTTTAAGAGGGAGGAATGTTGACAAAGAGGGAGGGGCCATTGTCGTTGCTTTCAAGGGGAAGCTTTGTTCAGAATCCGGGAGAGACTATGTGTGGTAGGTGTTGTGCGCCATGTTGTGCGGCAAAACTACGTTGTTTTGCTAATTTTCTTAGTATATCCAAGAGCCCTGTTTGGAGAGTTAAGTGTAGGGTTTAATTTTGGGATTCAATTTTAGGGGATTTAGGCTCTTTGGGGTAGGGTATAGTGGGTTTAGGCACTTTGGGTTTAGGCACTTCAGGTTTAGGGTTTAGGCACTTTGTCATGGTTTTTTCTTCCTCCAAACAAAGCCCTTAGAAGCTTTGGAAGTGTGCACAAAAATCAAGCAAAATGACGTAGTTTTACCGTACAACACAGCGCACAACACCTACCGCATAGCACCCACCCCGGATCCTTTTGTTCAGGGTTAGATTAACATAAGAACTACTATTATTAACTCATAAAAGTCTGGTGGAATTAATAGATAATTCGCTTTCAATCCACCAATGAAGGAGATTAGTGGCATTTTATTGTTTGAAACAGCCCAGTTGGTCATATAGTTGTTGGCAAATGCCAACTCCCTGGGCACAAGTTTGAGCTTATTAAATGAGTTAAAAAGTTGGAAAACACCATTTTAGAGTGTAAGGTTAATTAAAAGAACCTTCTTTATATGTACTTCCTATGATGCAATCGGAGCTTATCCACATAAACGAATCAATTTAGATAGCCTGCTGTGACTTCGGTGGCGACTAGATTAATGCGTTATTTCTCCGAGAGAAGCTCCCCTTGAGATTCACTACGAATCGTCGAATACTTATTATGAGATTTATGGGCACTATCGAATAGGAGTCATCCATTTTGTTCCTATCTAAAATGATGCTAAGAGCATCTCCAGTCCTGAACCAAATTTAAACTCAAATTCAAATGAGTAAAAATTACCAAAAAAAGGGGTTCAGTCCTTCACCAAATCAAGAACCAAATTGAGTTTTACTCAATTTTTTCACCAAATTACGTGAGAAACAAATCCTTCACCAAATTCGAAACGGCTATATTTTGGTGGTAGGCAATGGTGTTTGCTGGTGTTGGTCGACGTTAGAGTTGGTTTTCTGGCGGCGGTAGTAGTGGTCGATGGTCAGATCTTAGATTTGGGCTTCTCAGGTTTATTCAGTGGTGGTTCTCACAAATTCGAATTTCACATTGTTTTTTAGATTAGGGTGGTTCCTGGTGGTCGTCGTCGTCTTTGTTGTTAGTGGTGGAGGCCCTCCATTGTTGACGGTGGTGAAGAGATTCAAGGACATGGAAGATTTTGGGGGATGAAAGGAGGAGAGAGGTGAATAAAAATGTTTTTCAATTGATTTCAAGGAAATTTTGAGTGAAAATTGGTTTGTGATTGGAGTGGATGATACCAAATCAAGTTTTTACCCAAAATCTAACTCAAATTTGAGTAAGGTTTTCCCCAATGGAATAACCAAAAGCAAAAGGTTTAGAAAGTTAACAATGTTGGTCTAAAAAATGGCTCACAATGAAATAATCAAACTTGACAATCTTTAAACCAATAACCAAATTTGAGTTTTCAGAAATTACAGTTAGCAAATGTTTTGTTGTTAGGTGAACCTCACTCTCAATTTTTGGAAGTAGCTGTTTATTTAACAATATTGGTCACTTTATAGATTTTAACATATATTTTCCACTTTCGCTTATTTTACTAGAATGTCATTCAATGTAACTGACCGTTAGATTTGAACTTTTGCTCACTCATTTTGATTATGCCATTATGGAGCTTAGGGTTGTTAACTTTAATCATTCACTAAATGAATAATCAAAAGTTGATGTGACAAGTTTTGGTTATTAAAATTTGATTATGCCAATGTTTTGTTTGTTCGCTTTCTATGCTTATCTATGTTCTATTGTATCTTTTAAGATATCTATGAGGCTTTATTTTAATGAAATTCCATATCTTTTTCAAAAAAAAATGTTGTTGACAAGCACAATTGAAGTAGAATTCCATTGTATACTTTGTTTAAAGTTTGGCACATCTACGTCAAGTAACCTATTGCACCACTTTCCTTTCCTTAGAATTTAGATAATCAAAGAGACCAAGATTATCTGACCCAAGAAACTTATAAAGATTATAGCATTGACATATATTGGTCTGTTTAGAAAAACATATAGAGGTCATTCCGCGTTTCTTATGAGTTAAATAAAGTGTTTTCCTAACAGCTGTGAAACCTTCACTACCAGCTAAGCATAGTTTACCTCTTGCTTTTTAAAATTTACCAGGGAGACATTCACTATTGGGAGTGAGCGGAGTAATGCTTCAGGAACTCTTCTTGTTTTTCCCCCAATGCCAAGACTCGGGTGTCAAGCGTAGACCGATTTGAAACTACCACACTTGTTGAACTCGTGAGTCAAGTCGTAGTTATCGCTTTGTCGAAACAATCTTAAAAATCAAAAGAACACTGCTATACGTACAGACCACTATGCATTGACCATGTACAGATCGGCTTCAGGAACCCACTTTTGGGTCCCACTTCAGGGTCGGTACCCCTTGGACTATTGAAATCAAAATTGGATCACATGCCTATCAAAATCAGGGTAGATTGGTAGCTTGACAGTAAAACATTCAAAATTTATGGGACTCAAAAGCTGCAGCACAACAGTCGGGTAATAAATAGAATCGTTTAGTTTTTGGCTGCCTCACTCACGGCCCCTTTGCCTTGCCCGTCCAAAAGCTCTGCCATTATGAAAGTAAATCGGGGCCTGCATATGTGATTCTCCAATCTCCATTACAGGAGTCTGGATTTGTTCTTTTTATATGCAAATATTGCTACATTGATTTCCACACAGAGGAACAAATAATTTTCACCCATTTCGAGAAAAAAAAAAGCGTAAATCGCAGAATTGCAAAAGCACGATGTCCTGAGAAAAATTCAAGTGAATGGATCTTCTATGTGACGTATGTTTGATACGAGGTTTCATTTTGGAGGGATTGGTAATGAGATGAGATTGAGATTGTGATTGATAATGTGATGAGATTATTAATGAGAAGATAAATCCTTCCCTCATGTTTGTTTTGCACAGGATTGATCATGGGATTACTAATATCATGTTTGTTTTACTTAGGATAGGATTGGGTAAAAATAATTTGTTTCCAATCATACCCTTATGTGGAAACGCCATTTTTCATCAGTAGCTCAACAACACGCTTTCATGTCTTCTTCTTTTTTTTTCCCAGATTTCCAATGAAGATTTCTTTGAACCGAGTTATTTTGCATTTGTTAGTTTTGCGTCGATATCTTGTGGATTATTAGTTCGTCTTAATGAGAGGAATCCAAAAAGTAAACAATTATCAAAAATTTTAAACAAATTGAGATGAATAACCACATGCATATTCCCAAAAAAATAGAATCCACTGGAGCAGAAAATGCCGTATATGCACATAGCACTATAACAGAACACAAAACACAAACATTTTAACACGTATTTCGGTCTGAAAAAGCATAGATTACAAGGGCAGTTGGGTCCATATATCAAATAACTGAGGGCAAAAGGGTCTGTGCAATTTAATCCCATGGGATAAGATTATGAACACCGAGTACCCCCAGGTATTATTAATTCGGTCAATTTGGGGGATTGGCATGCCAATGGGACTATTAGTCCTTGCCTTATTTCTCAAACCAAACATAGTATTAAAATAAAACATGGCATTATTAGTAGTAGTTCATATAGTCGACGTTGAGGTGAAAAGAACATGTATTTCACAACGAAAAAACTGTGTGTACGCATGATTTCGTACAAATCATGTACGTATACCACGCGGGGGCCCTACTGTGGGCCCCAAAAAAAATTCAAAAAAATATCATAAATTTTAAAATATTATTTTAGGGTTTCGTCCCTGCGAATCTAGAAAACATACTTGCCGATATCCAATTGAGCTGATTTTTTACGGGGCCCCCTAAAATAATATTTTAAAATTTATGATATTTTTTTGAATTTTTTTTGGAGCCCACAGTGGGGCCCCCGCGTGGTGTACGTACATGATTTGTACGCAATCATGCGTACACATAGTCGGATTCATTTCACAAACCAAATTCAAAAAATACGACCGTCTATTACAAAATATTTCTGAGAAAATCAATAATTTCATCTCATGTTTCAATAAATATTGATATCGAATCGACGTTATTGCAGATCAACCAAATCGAAAGAGGAGAAAAACCCAAATTCTAATTTTCAGTTCAAGACAACGTAAAAGCCCTAATTTCTGATGAGAGAGAGTATAGATTAGGGCAGGCAATCTGGCTTGAAGAATCAAGTTTCCACCTTTCTTCACTAGGGCTGTTCGTGCTCCTGGAAGGGATGAGAGGACCTGCCCTCCCTCCCTCCTGCAGAAAACGAGAGAGAGAGAGAGAGAGAGAGAGAAGAGAAGAGATCAGTGGAATCAGCTTTGACTGAGATTTGCCCAACACGTGATTTGGTCCTTGCTGGTTCAAGTTTCTAAAAATGAACCCTAGGGGTATGATCCATGTTGGTTCAAGTATTAACAAATGAACCCTAGGTGGTTTGATCCTTGTTGGTTCAACTTTTTAAAATTGAACCCTAGAGGGTTTGATCATTGTTGGGAGGGTTTGATCATTGCTGGGTCAGGGGTTTCAACACCTGGTATTTCTTTTTGTGTCAACTACAATACTACTTTTACTTCTCTCGTGCTTTAGTAAGATACACATTTCTTTCAAATATACTGTATATTTTCATAACATATTTCGGCAAATTTTTCATTAAAATCTTGATCGAATAACGCAATCACATAATCAAATATACCTGTATTTTTATAAAATATTTCTGAAAGTCTATCATGAAGATTGTGTCAACAATCACAACTCACATTCGTCCTCCCAATATTCTCCAACCAAACGAAAACCAAATGCACCAAGCAAATGAATAAGGAAAAAAAAAAATCCAAAAAATAATGCTTGAAATGATGAAAATTTTCTCTAGCATGAAATATGCGCAGAGCATATCTTGAACAGGTTCAAATCCATTTTAGTGGGTTGACCGATTCAGAGTGGATTTAATACGATTCAGTAAAACACCGACAATAGAGTTGAGGATAATATGGTCATCTCACCAACTCAGAATTCTGATACATCTTACAAGGGTGTTCAGTAGTACTTCAAAGAACAAAGGGGATGACCATGATATTCCAGAAATTTACAGGGAGTGTCAGTGTCATTTACCCTTACCATTCAGGCTCGTTATGCATGACTAGTTTTTTCTGAAAACCAGGTAAAATAACTAGGTTTTTAAAAATAAAAATAAAACGTAACCTTGTGTCAAACAAGGGACATATATGTGTATAGACAATATGATCATAATCGTATACAAGTGTCAAGCAACATGTGTTGCACGTAGCCACGTGCTCAGTACGGTAGAAATTTGTTCTGAAGAAGCAAGAAACTTTCCTAATGTACACTATCGATAACTATCGATGCATGTTCATGGCAAGCGAGACCAAGTACTAATTTCTTTCATAAAATTATATACTCCTAGCAAACTAGCCACAAAAGACACTGATAGGATAAACAAGCGTACATCCCTAAAGATATAGAACCAAAAAATTGGTGAGATCTGAACCCCCAAAAATATCCTGCCACAATGATGATCTTTGCCCATAACAGCGGGCAAACACACTCCCAAGCGTTACATTGTTCCTCGGCAATTGTATAATGAGAGTTTGAACCTCCAGAATTCTTCACTTTATATGTGAAGAGCAGCTATGGCTGCCTTTATGCCTGCATAGAGAGATACCAACAAGTGAATGAAAAAAAGGGAAGCACATAACCATCTACTCTGAGACACCAACAACAGAACAACCTCAAAGGACACAAAAATAGCAAGACCATAACTGTCACTAGAATTAAACCAACAAATAGCAGCAACGCCACAAACAACTCTATATTGTTGTAGTTTCTCCATTCGGACCATTCTTTCCTAAATTTTTCATGACTAATCCGTTGAAATTTAATTCTCCATCATAGCTGCCCGCAACATACCCACAATCTGAGCCTTTCGAATAACTTACTGTGATTAGGAAGAGTGAAAAACGAGGAGTAAAACATTCAAGATTGTCAAGAACCTAGAGGAGGAAACAGTTAATCGAAACATTGATTGACATCAAAGTAAGAGACAGGCTTAGTAGAGACACAAGAGAGAATTTTTCCTTCCATAAGAACAGAAAAACAAAAACGCAATGAAAATCTCACAAAAAAAAAAAAAATTTAGGGAGGACAAACTGATGCTGCTGAGCCAATGGGGTCTAACGCCAACTCCCTTTTGATACCAGCACCTGTGATGATGAGATTTCCCCCTATTTTCTATGATTTTTACTAACTTCATGCACCCCACTTTTCCCATCCTATCATGCTTCCCGAATTGATCACAAGAAAAGGAAGAGGAAAAAAAAAACGGATAGAGAGGAAACCCAAGCATAACAGCATTGTACCTCTATTTATTAGGATTTTAGGAACACTACCGGCAAATGTAATATTAACGCTTGAAGCATATAAGTTCTCCCAAAACATGAAAGAAGAAAATAGAAGTACATAACACACCTCCAAATGTTGCACCTCGAATTTGGATCACTACCGACAAAACCAAATACATGTTATATAATAATAAACCAGAAAATGCATTATTGCCTAGACAAATCACCTTCCTCTTTTTCTCAGCTTTTGCCTAACTATTTATCCTACAATTGAGAAATATAGATTGCAACACTGGAAATTCTCCTCTTTCAGCATAAATAATTTACATAATGTGAAGTCGGGAGTTCTCATGAGCTCTTAAATTTTGATAGAACTCAATCGCAAATTCTGAGATGTCGAATAAACCTATTTCGAAACGAAATATTTCCATTCATGCTACCAAACACTTTCTTCTTAAATTTCGACTAGTGAGTTCTCAGAAAATACGAATCGCATACAAAGTAGAATTTCTTCCAGCCCATAAATTGAACTCCCAAAAAGTAAAATTACTCGGTCTGTATGATAAAACTAAGAGAAGGAAAAGTACAAATCCGATAAAAATTACTCCACATTTCAGTGGAAATCCCCAAAGACATGCTAGGATTGCAATGGTAATTATTTAGCACCATCTGCATAGGACAATCTCGATGTCGAAAAAGCCACAAATTTTGCATGAGGTTGAACTAACTTTACTGATTGAAAATAAAAATATATAAAAAATCCAGGTAATTAGTGTGAGAATCAAGTACCTGAAACTAATCTTTCGGCCAATCTGGCGCAACCCTACTGTTTGAAGAAATCTAGGGTTTACGCTAACCGTTTATCGATTGGAAAAATTAGGGCTTACGAAGTTGGCGATGATCTTCGGCCAAGCCTTCAGCTCTTGGCGGGGGAGAGAGAGGGGACGCTGCTCACAGTCAAATATGCAATACAACGTCGTTTCACACGGAGGGGTTTGAATATATAAGGACAGTAGAACGACGTCGTTTTTAGATTCTAAGAACGGCGCCGTTTGGACTAAAATGGGGGGCACGAAACTTTGGCCGTTCAAAAGGACAGATGAACCCTTTGTGCTTTACGTCAGCAAAATTTGTTTCTACACGGACTCTAAGATTGCGTATATCTAAAGAAAGCGGGGGCTTTGGAGTGAGCTCACTACAAGGGTCTAGTGAGACTCATCCAGTCGTTCATCTCGGCACCGACGATTCAAATTTAATTTAAACTCTAAATGATCCAAATCATCCATTGTTTGGATTAAAGTGCGAGCATTCATTATCGAGACGTACAACCGGATGGACTCACTACACTACGCTTGTATAGTAGAGCTCCTCAGTACATGGACTCTGCTCCCATGTCTAAAAACCATGTCTTCCCACTTTCACTTGGCTACTAATGAACAATGCTATGAGTACATCACTTGTGCACTCCAAATGCACACCATCCTAATGTGGCAAATGATGAGAAACCCAATGTGAGACTTACCCAAAAAATAGGCTTCTCCTGATCTGCCACATCAGGGTGGTGTGCATTTGGTGTGCACAAATGACGTACCCATATCATTTTCCGCTACTAAGGGCTTGTTTGGATGAGAGATTAGGGGGGTTCTACTAATTAAGTCAGTTTTTAGAATAAACTAGTTTTCCACAATTTTTTATGTGATGTATTGTAAGAGAATGACTTGTTTTGGTTTTTTGTTAGTGGAACACTCGGACGGGTTTGGGCCTAGATGACTAATTCCGGGTTCACAGATTATTCATGGTTTGGGTACCAAAAAAACACACTCAGATGAGTTAATACTCTCTCCCCCTAATCCAACCTAGTCCCTCTTATTTTTGGATAGGCTATAGACAGGAGTACAAAAAAACACACCCGAATGAGTTAACACCCTCTCCCCCCTAATCCTACCTAGACCCTTTTATTTATGGACAGGCCTGACCCTGTCCATATTTAATCCACTCGGATGACCTCTCCCTAATCCGGACCAATCCACCACATACCCTCTAATATATCCTTATCCCTCATATGAATTACAAACCAAACTAAGTACTATTTTATCCACCATTAATAAATATCAATTAATGCGGGTCCACCATCATAAATAATACACCACTATCTTATCTCCGCTTAAGGATGATTCACTCAAACCTCATCCTACATCCAATCGAGTCATAAAGAATGATTCGACTAAGTATTTTGTCTTTGGAACTATTCGATTATTACCCTCCTCAAAAACTATATACTCATTTTAACTAAATTATTTTTGTTGGTTGGATTATTTCCCTTTTGTCCATGTGTGTGTTTCTTTCCAAATTGGATACACCCGAAATTACCAAAAATCACTTTTCAAAATGAGATGGTCTTATTGATGAATTTCTTTCAAATTGTTTCCGCAAGATTGTTAGAAATATTCTTCAAGAAAAAAATTAGATTGTTGGAAAATACAGTAAGATAGTTATAAATTTTCCAACTAGATTTGCCCATTCAGTTAATGACCTTTAGAACCCATCAAACACCATCCACGGTACAATTTTTGGAGCGTGTCGTGCTTTATCCCTATGCTTATTATAGAATATCTTCCAATGCTATGCACCGAAGCAGGGGGATTCAATTATGTTTAGTGGTATTTATCCTTCATTGATATATAATTTTATTAAATGCAAAACTTTTCGTAAGAGAAAAACTATCAACATGAGATCGGGGGTGCCAAGTATTTCTCAAATTCTCGAGACGATCTAGAAAAATTTAATGGGTAGAAGAGAGAGGGAAACTCGATATCTCTCAATGTCATTATCAAATCTTTATGGGTTAATCAAATACTAGTAGTATTTGTAGGGCTCCAAGTGACCAAGGGCGGCACTAAGGGGTGCAAGGGGGGATCCGGCCCCTGCCCAACTCCAAATATCCACACGTGCTATACTAATTTTTCAGGTATGGGATTGATCACTGGCTCACTGCAAGTCCCTTGAGTGAAAAAAAAATCTTACAATCTTTATTTGTGTGGGGTAAAAACTCCTGAAAATTTCAAGTTATCAATCATTTTTACGTTGCTGGTATAAAATTAAACGGTGGCTACACAGATGCATATTATATCGTCTTTTCTTTGGACCTCGCAAGTAGCTATAAATTCTTACAAAATATTTTTTTTTAATGAATATGAAAATACACATGATTCGGCTCTTACTTGACACAAATCCTGCGTCCGCCACTCCAAGTGACTCCTTTCGAGATTCATGTCTTCGTAGAAAAGATAGGAGTATAAAACATGAAAAGACATCCCTTGAGAAAACCTCTTCATTTAAGTTTATCCCAACTGAAATCCCAACAGGATAAATCCAGCAATGAAGAAGACGTTTGGCAAAGTGTTGACTGTTTTTTTGTCATGTCGAAAGAGATGGGGAAATGGCGATAGTAGTTGCTCTTGATGTATTCGGCCCATTTAGTATTTATTTTTCCCCCTCGGCTTTCGGTTTCAAATATCAACGGAAATGACTACAATACACACTTATTAAAGGTGTATATATCCATACGCATCTATCAGATTTTTGATTTTGCCACCTCACGGGCAATTGTAACATTTTTTAGTTTTTCGTAACATTTTGGTGTGTCTGGTAACTTTTATAAAAAAAATCGTACTCCGTAACTTTTATAAAGAAATCGTTACTTTTATAGGGGTGTGTGTATTGTAGCTTTTTCCAGCACTAATTTACTTGTTTGCCCAAAACCAAAAAGCTTTCCTCAGGGTAGATTGGTAAATGAGGGAAGGTTGTAATCTCAGTTTTTTTTTATCCTAGTAATTACAGGTTTATTAGGTAAGTTATTTACTATTTTTCTTGAAATGCAGGAGAATTTTTTGTAGGAGAAATATACAGTATTTGTTGCCAGAAGCCAATCACCCACTGCCAGCAACTTGAGAGGGCAGATTGGTCATCTCCAGTCCATTTTGTTGCTGTCCATTATGGTCCACCACACGGTTAGGATTTACTGCACGCCGCTTAAGAAAGACGCCAACCTCATTAAGAAATAAAAATAGAGTAACCCCAAAATATGATGTATTACCAATCGAAAATTAATACACTGCAAAACATACAAACATGTATATTTACATCATTTGATATGGTTATAATGACTTAAAATGGGTATTGTCTTATTGTCATTTCAGATTTGTGTCAAACATCTGTTATATTTTTAAGCGAGAGGATAAAAAGTAATTTCACTTAACCCACTCATGGCTTATCTAGGCAATTGTTGAGTAGTGATCGAGGGACAAGATGACCCTTTTAAATACGTACACTAAAACTTACTTAAACGTGCCCAAATAGACGACATAAATTGATCTGTTTACAACCATGTCGTGTTTAGGTTGACATTGTTTGCCCATAGTTAACAATCTTTAAAGACGTGTATAAAGTTATATGCATGCCGTGTATAAAATTAATCCCATTTCATTTTGATGGCAATGGGGAATCTGCAAATTGTTTTGTAAAGTAGGGGAGACGACAGAAATTTTCAAAATCAAAGGGGGTCAGTGTAATTGGCCCTTTTTATTTTCAGTCTGAATATAGACATGGGGGAGGGTTGACCCGTCAAAACAGGTGACGGTTCGGGAGTCATAGAGAGCGAAAGGATTTTCAGGCAGGCAGAATCAACCAGCAGTTCAGCCATGGCAGGAGCAGGTCCACCGGGAATTGGTCCTAATCCACCATTGATCGGCATAAACAACTCCGCTGCTTTTAACCGAATGATCGGATCTACTCCTAAAAAGGTTCGTTTTTTTTTAATAGTAATTCAATACAAAAAATTTAGAATTATCGTTCCTTCGACCGGAACCCTAGAACCCCCCTAAACGTGCATTTGGGCTTTTGAATCAACCTAAGAAACTTTCGGTTGAGCATATTTGACTTCGATTGGGGCTGTTCGAGCCATATTCGACCTCGAAAACCCAAAATCGACCAGATCTGGTGCGCGATTCGACCTCATCGCTCGATTTTTTCCTCATTTTCTTCAGGTTTGACTATTATAGTAAGGTTCTAGCTTTTCGATTTGTTTTATATGGCTTCATAGTCTGCTTTGGGGTTTCGTACTCGATTTCAAACCACAAGTTTGTGCTTCAGTGTTGATGCTTTTGGGTTATTTGTGTGTGAGATTAGATTTGTAACCGTGTTTGCTGAGTTGACTAACTTGACTGGTTATTTTGGGTGCACAGGTATATATACATATCGATATAAAACAGTTGTGTATATACGTATCTTATCAATATAATTATGTGTGTATATGTCGGCAAAAAACATGTGTTAGGTGTATATAACAATAAGTAAGAGTAGAATAATATAATAAGAGGGTGGTGGGCACTGTGTGCACGTTTTTAGGAGCAAAAATGCTAGTACATGATGGTCTGTGCACGGGTTCCACACAAATGATATGACCCGTTCATTGGTTTTAAAATAATTTCTTAAAATTACTTTCAAAAATTCAGCTCTTGATCCAATCCTCCAAGCACTTATAGTTAGCTGATTGAGCTGAATTGTTTCAAAGGAGCTTGAAAAATTATTTTTAAATTAATAGACGGCTTCGATATTTTGTGTGAATTTATGTGAGACCTGGATGTGGATCCTACACACCGGCATGATTTGTGCGTGTAGCATTGGCCTTTTTAGGAGGGGAGAGATAGTGGGGTGGTGGTTATGATGAATGTTTTTTAATGATTACTTTGTTGCCCAAAACATTTATTTAATGACACGTTAAAAGTAATTATAAATACTTAATTCTTGGGAGGCAATTATAGAGATCACTTTTGGGTTCTCCCTTCATATATTAGATAGAATATATATTTTCGGGTTTGGTGCGGGGTTGTGATTTCATGGGTGGGGCAAGAGAGATTCGGAAATAGATAGAAAAAGGTTCGACCGTTGGAGGAAGATGGAGGAGTATACGATAACTTGTCATATTCTGACTGCTGTTGCATGCCAGATTTCTGAAGTTGGAGTGTGTTGAGTGTCATTTTTTGAACATGAGGGTGGTAAGGTGTGAAACGGTATTAGTATAGGGGGTTTACTGTAATTTACCCAATTGATTATTGAAATAGCTCATAGAGTAGAGGAAGAAGTGGTAGTAGGAGTTAAAGAGGTTATATGGCAAATTTTGGTGAGGGAGTGGATAAGTTTTGCAACCAAAACCATGAGAAGTTGCCACCTTAAATGACAAGGTGCAAAGTTGCTTCCTTAATTGAGAAGGTGCAATATTAGCTACCTAGTGATGGTGGTGAGGACTTTCAATGTCGAGTTGAGAATACTTTTGATGCTTTGAATTGGTGTACCCAAGTCCAGATTTATTCGACTACAAAGAGGACAACACCACTGGGAATGACTTTTCTGAGTGGCATGGGAGCCTCAATCCAAATGAGTTTGAGTCTGAAATGAGCCTCAATTCATACGAGCTTGACATTGATATGGAACAATTGTATTGTGATGATGTTCTGATCTTTGATGAATATCCAAGTGAAGAGTTTGAAGATGATCCTGTCTTTGGGGTTAGTGGTGATTTAGATGGTATTCCTATCTATGACGAGTTTGAAGAAGAGTTTAGTTTTGATATTGAATAGGGAAGACTTGTTAATATGATCAACGAAAGCTTCGTTATGGACGAGCAAGAAAGCAATCCGGAGTTGGAGGGTTACCAAAGCTGGAAGAGGTTGCTTTTGATGTCCTGCTAGTTCTAGAGGATTTCATAGAGCCGAAGCTTGGTAGTTATTTCCATGAGATACCTCTTAAATTGTCTATGATGCAAGATGTTCAAAGTTTGTGTTGCTTTGGTACCCAAACTAGCTCCAAAGTTGCCAAAGAGGGTAGAGAGACGTATTGGGACGACTTCAAGATCCGTTGGGTATGGTCTTTACTTAAAAAAGTCTTGGACATGATGAGAATTTGGAATCTTCCTGGTGTATGTTGGAAACTAGTTTGATAGACTATTTTGATGATATGTTGTTCCACAAGAGTTATGCCAAGGGGTGATTTACTTAGTTGTGGCAAGGGGTGGTTTACTTACAGGTATGGACTATGGATGCGGTGGATGCATACAAATGAAAGCTTATATTGAAGAGAGAGGTTGTTGCAGGAGGGAGATATGATAATCAAGGAAATGCAACCACATGCCTATCCGAAGTTGCATAATAAATACTTGTATGTTTTCTTTAATTAGTCTTATGTCTTATTGTTCAACTTGAGGACAAGTTTTTCTTTAGAGGGAGAGTTCTAATGCAGTAGTATTTAGGGTAGTTGTGTCATTTTAGTGTCCTCAGTGGGGTCCTTGAGTCTATAAATAGGTGTCTAGACTCTAGAGTCCTCATTGGGTAGTTTTTATCATTTTACGAAATAGAATTATCAAGAGCATTGCTCTTTGTATCCCATTTTGGGAGTTTCTGTAGCTAGAATTCTCAATGGTATATTTGGTTTGGATTACAGGGTACCAGCGTATCCTTTTCACTTTCCGAAGAGTTCCCCTCTGCCCAATTGTCCCATGAAATCAACAAAAAGGTCACCAACAATGCTGCCCCGGCCTCCACTCCCACAGCTGCAGCCGCCGCTGCCGCTGCTGCCTCAGCAGCCCGCCGCTGATGGCAACATCAATTAGCAATACGCTTTGGATTGGTTTATGTAAGTCTCTACGTGATGGCGTTTTTTCTGTTCTGTTTTTTTGTAGTGTTTCTTGTAAATCAAAGGTGTTCTTGAACACTTGTGTTACTGCAACCACTGCCAGTACTCACTAGTTGTTTTTGTTATCAATTATTACCTCTATTTGCAGTGTAATTAGATGGTTTGGTGTCTATCCTTCCTCTGCAAACTGCAAAAAGCCACTAGTAATGACTCTATTGTTTGTTTTTTTTGTTTTTGGTAAGGTAATCTTTATCAGCAATTACCTCTCCTTCAAAGGGACTGCAGAGACTGACTAATCCCCTTGAAGAATCTGCTATTCCTCTCTCCCTTAGTATAGTTAATAGCAGGAGCAAAAGAGATCATGGGCACCATTGCATTTAAAGGCTTCCCCTTACAGCCCAATTAGCTTCTTCCTCAAGTCCTTCAGGAACTCTAGTAGACCCCCATCTATGCAACAAAATTTCCACAACCCATTGGAAAAAGGACATTCATATAACATGTGTTCATGCGTTTCCACAGTGAATAGATTGAGATAGAGAAAACTACCTTAGTTTTATTCATTTCTCAACACTTTACATCCTGCATTTCATCACATATTTGTTGCACAAACTACCCTACCTGCCCCCTAACCAATCTTTGTAAATCACGCAACCACAAGAACAGTTTTCACTAGTTATTTTAGAGAGCTTGTTCAGTGTGGCTGTCATGTGATCAGAGTGTCTAATATACACCCCATTATCACAGAGCACACAATCCACATATGCACCCCACCCCACCTGTTAAGCCTATCCTTGGTAGCAAGTCTTCCGTGAAAAGCCAACCACTGTATGAGGGCCCATCTGGGAGCATAGTGAAAGAACCAAACGAGATGAACCCAGGGGATAATAGGTCCAGGAATTCTGATAGCATTCCAAGCAGAGGAAGAGGAATATATACCAGAAACATTAGGAATCCAAATAAGTCTGTCAGGGACTTTACTAAGAGGAACAAAATGGGTATGAGTATTGGCAACAATTGTCTGAGTAATAGAGTTGCTTGGTCTAGGCCACCTCCATGTGTCTCCATGAATAATAGAAGACACTGTAGCACCTAAAAATCTGTCCATATGGAAAACAACCCTGCTTCCAAATCTCTGGTACAAACAGCCTAAAGCATTCCAGCTGTCCAACCATAAGAAACAGACTGTCCATTCCCCACCTCCCATCTCAACAATGGTTGACTAATATATCTCAGTTAAACAACCTTCTCATAGTCAAGGAGGCATCTTGAGGAAGAGGCATGTAACAGAAACAGGGCGTTTGATTATGTATGTGCGAATCCATTTGACCCAGAAGGTGTCAGCTTTGTAGCTTAAAGGCTGAAGCCCAGATATGCCTGATCATTGAAGCCTTGCTCCAATCCTTAAGCAGCTTAAAGCCCAACCCCCCCTGCCTTAGAACACACATTAGCCTAGCTCATTTATCCCCAGCAGATTTCAGCTCAATGCCAGTCCATAGAAATGCACCCATCATCCTCTCAATCTCCCCAAGGAGCCTTTGAGGTAGGATAAAAATAGAGCTCCAATACACTTGAATGCTAAAAAGAACTGACATAATCAGTTGTACTCGTCCTCCATAAGAGAGCTTCATGTTGGACCAAGATTTAGTCCTACCAACCATTTTCTCCCTCCTCCAGAATTTCACAACTCTGTACCGTATTCTAGTTGAAATGAGAGGGACTCCAAGGTACTTAATGGGTAAGGAAGCTTCAGGGATGGCATGGCCATTATCCCCCTCAACAGCAGCTTAACATCCTCAGAGACAGAAGAGAAAAAGATAGCACTCGTACCTCGGTTGGCTGCCAACCAGATTAGTGGAAGAACTCATTGAGAGCGTCTTTTACAGTGTTGAAGGAGCCACAATAAGCCCCACACAAAATAAAGAGGTTGTCAGCAAAAACAAGATGTGAGAGACTCAACTCTGCAAATTTAGGGTGGAAAACAAATTGGCCTCTACTAATCCGAGCTTGGAACAGAACAGAAATGGCCTCCATCTCTAGCAAGAACAGACAAGGGATAGCGGATCCCACTGTCTCAGCTCTCTCTTACCAGAGAAATACCCATGCATCTCACCATTTCTGATAATAGTATTTTGGAGATGTAACACATTGTTTAACCCATTGAACATAAAGCTCCCGAAAATCCATAACCCTCATAGTTATCAAAGAGGAAACCCCAGTCTGCTGAATCATAAGCTTTCATAATGTCTACCTTCGATGCACACCTTGGTCTTCCTCCCCCTTTGTGATAGCCCCTAATCAACTCTTGCATTTGCAAAATGTTATCCATGATAGACTTGCCCTTTAGGAACAAGTCTAAATTTTCGATAACACACTTGTTAGGAACATTTAACTGGCTATGGGTCTATACTCTATAGTCTCTAACTGTTGAAGGAGTTTGGGTCCAAGGAACAAGGGTTATGGCTTGAAATTCCAATCAGAGCGCATAGTCCCACTAAACAAGGGTTATGGCTTGAAATTCCAATCTCCGTCGCTTTCGCAGAAGAACGGGTTAGATTTCCGATCTCTTCTTTGCCGCCTTCCTCTGGCCGTCTATTGTTTTGTTTTGTTTTTAAGCCTTTGGAGGAGATAAAGTATTGTTGAATACAAGTTTTCACCCAGCAGACAATATCACAACCTGAGGACATAAAGAGAGTTCTTTTTCTCTCTCAAATTTGAGAGAAAAGTTAGCTTTAATTCTTGTTGGTTGGGCTTTAAGATGGAAACAAAACAAGCCAACATAGCCTTCAATTCACCATCATCTTGTATGACCCAGTGTTTTAAAAGGCGCGCGCCTTGTACGCTTAAGCGCTGAGGCCAGGCAAGGTGCAGGTATTGCGCTTCGTAGGGGTATGGTTAAACGCAGAACCATTAAGCACAAGGTAAACGCAGAATTGCAAGGCACAAGAAGCATGGCTTTTACCCAAAACTCATCCTAACCCTTAAAGAGATCGATAACCCTACACTTATCGGCATAGCAGCCACCAAATAGAAGAGCTCTGTTCAATAGCAGCAGCCAAATCAGGTAACTTCTCTGGTTCTTGCGACTCGCTTTCAAGAGGCACACACCTCGCGCTTAAGCTCCAGGGGTCCATGGTGCCTCGGTGCGCCTATAGCCATTAAAAAAACTGGTATGACCCTCCACCAGATCTTACTCGCTGAGACATACTACAGTGTCCCCTCTTTAAAGTTCTCATAGAATCTTCCGATTAAGAAACTGAGTCACTTTCTTCTTGCTTTATTAAATTTTGTTCTTCACAGGATTGGGTTTTCTGGGTTTTGTTTATCAGTATGGTTTTGGGTTTGAAGAACTGGGTTCAAAGTTTTAAAGAATTTTGTTTAATTTAAGCTGCTGGTTGTGCATGTGATTCCTCACATCATATCAATTTTGTTGGATTTTGTGGGTTTCTCATGACTTTTTTTTATTTGATTCTGATATTATTAATACCTGAAAGGTAGCTTCTTTCAATTACTATAGTGCTTGCTCATGTTTTAATTGGAATCAGGGCCTCTGTATAAAAGGGTCAAACAGAGCTCTTTCTTCTTAGCTTCAACCAAAACTTTTGTAACTTGGCAAAATTGTTTTCTTCTGAAATGCTTTTTCAAATTGGGTACTTGAGCTGTTTCCTGTAGTACATCATACAGTGGTAAATTATACTTCTCCAAATAAATATGCTAAACTGTCACAACACGACATATTGGGGAGGGGGAGTCAAACAAAGTCCAAAGATGAATTACTAGAGTAAAAACATGAGAAACATATGAAAGAAGCAGAGAATAACCTGTAGTCGTAGATGTGGGGGATTTGAGGAGTATTGTACCTTATAGGGTAATTAGATGTGGGGGATTTGTGGAGTATTGTTCCTTATAGGGTAATTGTTCTCTACTTTGTCATGATAATTGAATTGTCCTGAAAGCGGTTTTGCGGTTTATTAATGTGTATGTGAAATAACTTGCTGGCTGTGGACTATGGAATCATAAGCTCTGGGAGTACAACAACTGTTAGAATAGCTTTTGTCCCACATTGCCTAGCTACATATTGTATTCTTCTCTCTCATAATATAAATAAAGTCTTATGTGTTTGGGTTCGTTAACACCCTACACTTCTTTCTCTCTCTCTCTCTTTCTCAAATAACATGGTATCAGAGCCACCCTTAACCAAACCCTAACCTATAACCAGGCAACCAGCCATCATCAATCCTCTGTAAACCCAGTTCGATTAAACCCAGTTCAATTAAACCTCTACAGACCCAGTTTGATTAAACCCAGTTCGATTAAACCTCTGTAAACCCAGTTCGATTAAACCCAGTTCGTTTAAACCTCTGTAAACCCCAAATTGAGATCTATAAACCTCACATCGACCCTCAATTCGACCTGTAAACTCAAAATCGAAGCCTCTGTAACCCAGAAAATCCTATTACGACCCTGTTACCTCGATCCAGTTGATGTTTCAACCCAATACCACCTTAACACCTTTCGAAATTAGTCATAAACACATCGAAACCCTTTAAAACCCTAATCCCGTGGCTCGAAATTCATACCTGGTACTCATCTGGGATCGATTGTCCTGTTCGACACTTCTTTAGAGTTGTGTGGTTCGATTTTCTTGTTGGTTGTCCTGTTCGATGGCTTCTTGATTACTCTTCGTGAAACTCAAATCAAAGCTATTGATCAATCTTCTAATCGGTGACTACTTTTATGGGTCTTCCATTCTCAATCCCAAAAAGCAGTTTTGTTCTTGATTTCGGTATGGCTTGAATTGGTTACTACTTTATGTTGGGAATTAAATTTCGTGTATCACTGGTGGTTCATTGTTGATGTGTTGGTTGGTTGATGAGAAACGATAGAATGTATTATGTGTGTTTAAGTTTGGGTCGGTTGATTATCTCCGTCGGTGTCCTTTGATGTTCAAGTCGATTTGTGGATATCGAATCTCTCCACCGGTATTTTGATCATGCTCACTTGAGTTCTTTATTATTCACATGTTGATTATTGGAGTTGTTGGTGGGTTAGTCGATGTCTGCAGGTTGTTGGTTGGTTGTTGAAGTTTGTGCTTTGGTTGGTTGTCGGTTTTAATTGTTTTCGATCGATTGATTGGGTGGAGTTGTGGTCGGTTTCTCCCGCCCGAGGTTAGTGGTTGGTTGTTTTGTTGGTCAATTTTTTGATTGATTGGTAGATGTTGATTTCATACGGTGGATAGTAGCAAGCTTTCATACGGTGGATAGTAGCAAGCTTGTTTGGTTGCTAGTAGATTTCGAGTTGTTTTTTGGGTTTGTTTATGATGAATTCTGCTTCAATTGTTTCTGGTAGTTTTGGCCCTGGTTTTGGTGGTCGTGATTCTAATTTCCATCGTGGTGGTGGTTTTAGTCGTGGTCGCATGTCAGGGGGAGGTAGTTCTCGTCGTGGTAGTTCTGATTATGGTACCCGACAGTGTACCCATTGTGGGGGTAAAAATCATATAGTTGAGTATTGTTATGATCTTCATGGTTTTCCCAGTGCTCAAGCAGTTGCTATTTTTGAGGATGTTTGGGCCAGGTTTATTCATTCTTCTCGCCAAAAGAGGGTGACTATCTCAAAGAGGAGTATCAGCAGCATTCAACGCCTTTTGTCACTTCTTCACAAATTCTTCCATTGCTACGTTATCTCAGACAGGTTCCTCTGTTGCTTGCATTGCGTCTTCTCATTCTTCTAATCATTGGGTTATTGATTCTGGTGCATCTGATCATATGACTGGTACTCCTTCTATTCTTTCTGGTCGTCAGTCTCTTGGTAAACCATCTCGTGTTACCTTAGCTGATGGTTCTACCACCAATGTTACTGGTTTGGGTTTTGTTCATGTTACTTCCTCTCTTACTTTGGACTCCGTACTACAAGTTCCTCGTTTTCCATTAAATCTTATGTCTGATTAGTAAACTTACCGGATCTTTGAATTGCTCAGGTCACATTCTTCCCTAATGGTTGTGTGTTTTCAGGATCTCAAGATGGGAAGGAAGATTGGTGGCGGTGTTGAACGTGGTGGCTCATTACTTTACCGATGATGTTTACCACCCGCTCGATTGCTCTTGAAATCATCGGTGTCACCATATCAACATCATTGTCGTCTTGGTCATCCATCACTTGCGAACCTCAAAAGGCTAGTGCCTTCATGTAGTCATGTGAATGCTTTGCCATGTGAAGTCCGTGAGTTTAGCAAACATCATAGAGTGTCTTTTTATCCTAGGGTTGAGAGTCGTGCATCGCGTCCTTTTGAGTTAGTTCATTCGATATTTGGGGTCCAATGCATGTTCCTAACATTTTTGGCTTTCGGTATTATGTTATTTTTGTCGATGATTTCTCTCGTGTTACCTATCTTTATCTCATGAAAAAGAGGTCCGAGTTATCTTCTATTTTTAGTCATTTTATATGGAAATCAAAACCCGGTTTGATACTTGCAACCGCATATTTCGTTACGATAATGCCCGTGAATATTTTAAAATACTCTTTCTCAATTTTTTGACGATCACTATCACGGTATTATCCACCAGTCCTCTTGTGCTCGGACTCCACAACAAAATGGAGTTCTTTGAACGCAAGATTCGACATTTATCGGGTTATGCGTGCAATGTTATTTCAAATGCAAGTTCTAAGTCTTATTGGAGTGACGCAGTTCTTCCGCTGCTATTTGATTAATCGTATGCCCTCTATCGTTCTTAGAGGTCAAATACCCCATAAGGTATTGTTTCCCGTCGTCCCCTTCACTCATTACCCCTTCGAATTTTGGGTGCACGTGTTATGTTCATGCTCTGGATACTGACCGGAGCAAACTTGACCCTCGCTCCATTAGGTGCATTTTTCTTGGTTACTCTCGGACTCAGAAAGGGTATAAGTGTTATTCTCCATCTTTACGTCGTCATTTTGTGTGTGCTGATGTCACATTTAATGAGTCGCTCCCGTTTTATTCGGAGCCTGTCAGTACAAATGATCGGTTTGCATCTGAGTCTGTGTTTCCTTTAGTCAGTCCTGTCAGTCTTGGACTTCTCCACCAAAACCTTTGCGGTGTGTATGTTCGTCGTCCGAAACTTCCACCGGTGCCATCTCAGCCTGAGCCATCAGAGCCATCTCAGCCTGAGCCACCAGCACCATCGCATTCTGAGCCATCTGAGCACACAGGCCCACCTTCGCCCACCGCTCCGTCTTCCCCTTCGTTGCGAGATCCAGATGATCTTGATCGTCCTATTGCCCATCGTAAAGGTATTCGGTCTTGCACTATACATCCTATTGCTCAGTTTGTTTCATATAACCATCTGTCACCATCGCTTCGTGCTTTTACTACTTCGGTTTCTTCCGTTTTTGTTCCTAACACTGTTCAGGAGGCCTTATCTGTGTCTGAGTGGCGGAAAGCAATGGAGGATGAGATGTCTTCTCTTCATCATAATGGCACTTGGGAGTTGGTTTCTCTTCCTGCTGGTAAAACTACTGTTGGCTGTCGTTGGGTATTCACTGTCAAGTATCATCCGGATGGCACTATTGAGCGGTATAAGGCCCGCCTTGTAGCCAAAGGCTATACGCAGACATATGGGGTTGATTATGCAGAGACCTTTTCCCCAGTTGCCAAGATAAACTCTGTTCGGATTCTTATCTCTCTTGCTGCTAATCAAGGTTGGCCCTTATTTCAATTGGATGTCAAGAATGCCTTCTTACATGGTGATCTGATTGAGGAGGTCTATATGGAGCAACCTCCTGGGTTTGTTGCTCAGGGGGAGCGTTCTCGGGTTTGTCGTCTTCGCAAAGCTTTATATGGTCTGAAGCAATCCCCTCGAGCTTGGTTTGGTCGGTTTAGTGATGTTGTGCTGCAGTTTGGTATGCGTCGATCTCATTCGGATCACTCTGTTTTCTCTCTTCAGTCCGAGCGTGGGAAAATAATATTGATTGTGTATGTAGATGATATCATTATTACTGGCGATGATCAGAAAGGTATTGATGAGTTGAAGCATTTTTTACAGCGACAGTTCCATACTAAAGATTTGGGTAAGCTACGGTATTTTTTGGGTATTGAGGTAGCAAGATCCAAAGATGGAATTAGTTTGTCCCAACGGAAGTATGCATTGGATATTCTTGAGGAGACAGGTTTATTGGGAGCAAAACCCTGTGGAGACCCCAATGGATCCTAATGTGAAACTTTGTGTTGATCAGGGGGAGATATTTTCTCATCCAGACCGTTATCGTCGCTTAGTTGGTAAGTTGAATTACCTTACCAATACACGTCCTGATATCTCCTTCGCTGTAAGTGTGGTGAGTCAGTTTATGTCAGCTCCTCGTCTTCCACACTGGGAAGCTTGTCTTCGTATTGTGAAATACCTTAAGGCTCATCCTGGACGTGGTTTGTTTTATCGGTCTAATGGTCATTTGCGTGTTGAAGCCTTTACCGACGCTGATTGGGCAGGATCACCATCTGATAGACGGTCCACTACTGGGTACTGCACCTTTGTTGGAGGCAATTTAGTTACATGGAAAAGCAAGAAACAAACAGTGGTCGCAAGGTCCAGCGCAGAAGCGGAGTATCGAGCCATGGCACACACATCTTGTGAGATTGTGTGGTTGAGAGCTTTACTCAAGGAGTTAGGTTTTGATGTGGAGTTACCTATTCCTATGTATTGTGATAATCAAGCGGCGATTCATATTGCTTCAAATCCAGTATTCCATGAGAGAACAAAACATATTGAAGTTGATTGTCACATTGTTCGTGAGAAGATAGATGGTGGTGTGTTGTCTACTCCATTTGTTCCTACAGGAGCTCAGTTGGCTGATATCTTCACCAAACCATTGTTTAAACCGCGTTTAGAGTTTTTATGTAACAAGCTGGGATTTTGTGATATTTATTCTCCAGCTTGAGGGGGAGTGTTAGAATAGCTTTTGTCCCACATTGCCTAGCTACATATTGTATTCTTCTCTCTCATAATATAAATAAAGTCTTATGTGTTTGGGTTCGTTAACACCCTACACTTCTTTCTCTCTCTCTCTCTCTCTCTCTTTCTCAAATAACAACGTTTGTCTTTCCAACATCCTTGATTAAATTCTTTGTTGTTATTTTTAATGTACATAATGATGTGATTCCCTTTGATCCGATTAGGCTTTGTGTTTTGATAATTTCTCCTTTATATGTTGATAACCATTCATCTATCTATTCCGTCACACACATGTAAAAGGAAGATTGTAAACAATCTTGTAGTGGATAGAGTTGACAAAGTTATGTTGTCGTTCTTGTTTGCATTTCAAGTGAAAGGAAAGGTTTTAGGACATGCAAAAAGCCAGGCTTTATGGTACAAAATACTGGGCATGTAGAAGCATGTGTTCATGTTAAATTTAACCAAGGAAGTTGGAGATAATGATTGGCAGACTGGAGGGACAATACCAATTAAGCTACTTATCTGTATACGCATATAAGCTCATATAATTATTTATGAACAGGCAACCGTATTAAGCTGTTGCATTTCTCAGGTGTCATTTTGGATTTATTGAAAGAAAAGTCCTCTATCGTAGTTTATAATGGGAACAACAACCTTTGATTCATCTGTTTGGTAGAGGTGATTGTGAATACACATTTGTCTTGGAATCGGAGCAGTTATGGCTCTTAGCAAGAACTAGATGAGAAGGAGTTTTGCTTTGGAATAGTTTGCTTGTGAGGCCCTCTTTAGTTACTTGTCTTGATATTCTGCCTCTTCTCTTCTGTTGCTCTTGTTCTATTGACGCTGGGTCTTTATATGTCCTCAGGTTTGATCAACGTTCAGTTTCTCCCTCTTCATTGACAGGGAATAAGGATGCTAGATTCTTGTCCTCAGGTTCAAGAAGCAACGGTTCCTAACTTCCTGTCATTCTTAAAGGTTTAGTTTTCCTAGTCCGTATAAGAAAGACTTAAGAAGCTATAACTGTATTCTCTCTTCCATAAAGTTTGGTATTGTTATGTTAAAGATTGATTGGTTTTGTAGTATTTTATATGTACAACCAAGTACTAAATTTTCTGTAGTTTGCACAAAATTACTACTGCTGCTGTGATGAAAAGATGGAATGGAAGTTTGCATTTAGTAATTCACTAATTTGACAAGGAGCTATGATCATTTCCTTAGATTAGCTAAGGTGTGTTGTATCCTATCCCAAAATCGAAAACCGAAAGATAAATGGGAAAAAGGAAAGGGAAAGTGACCAATTTAGGATTGCTAATAGTATTACTTTCGAGATGTGGACGGTTTCAATGGGTTTGGTATTTCTTACATCAGGTAAGATGAAGAAGTGAGTTTTCTATCATCTTTCATGGTAACCTTGGTTCTCTGCAATGTCTGAAGTTTAGAACAAACTAAAAAGGCTTTATGATTTGGGACACCTTTATGCCAACTCTTACAATAGCACTTTGTGGCTTGCCATGGAGGCGTTTGCCGCATACACAACTAATTGAACCTTTTTATGAGTTTTGGATGTGCAATGGTGTAGAATAATGGTAGAATGACTTGCACGGATCCAAGGTTAAAGGGCTTTTTGTTCTTTGTTAGGATTTTGAGCTCATTTTGAAAACCACCTAGTGTGATAAACTGCCACAAGTTTGTATTTGAAATTTTATGTTTACCCGAGGAGGAATAGAGATAGATGTCAAGGTTGTGAATACCGTTCCGTAGCGGCAGGTACGTACCGTTTTGGAGAGAAACTGGTACAATAGAGTGCTGATTCTGTTTCGTAGAACTTTTTGGCTTATATCATCGGTACCGGCCTTCCCAGCTGTATGTACCGGTCGGGAAAAAAAATGGAGAAATAAAGGAAAAATAGATAGAAGAATAATGGAGGCAAATGAGACTCCTGTAGGTCTTTTCCAGCGTCTTGCAGCCGTGTTTGCCTCTGCAGCTAATTTCTTGCAGTCGTGCTAAGGAAAATGGAGCGGTGTATATATTTTAGAAAACGAGAGTGGTGGGTTTTATCTGCTTTCTATTACCTGTCCAAATAGTTAGATTGGGGAAAGTTACTTTTGGTACCTAGAAAGGAACAATACCAGAGGTTTAGACTTTAGAAAAGTTTAGAGCACACCTTTTGGGAAGGAAATGGAGTAGTTTCTGATCAAAAGAAAGAAAGAAAAAGGACGTGGAATAGTTGCATTGAAATGTACATAAAATGATTTGGAAATAAGTTATTCTGTACAATAGAGCACACTCTTTTATCCTACTTCTACTCTATTTAGTCTTATTTATTTAGCCTGCTGCTTTTATTTAAGTTGCCAAATCTATTTTCTAAGTATTCAACATTATTAGTGTTGCGTTAGAGAAATGAAGTTTAAGTTTATAACTAAACATATAGTTTTTTTAATTATATCTTTATTAATAACGAGGAATCCAAAACAGTACCCGGTATCACATCGGTACCGACACGTACCATACCAGTAACAAAAACGGTACCTTGTCCGGTGCAAGTATTCAGAACCTTGATAGATATAGATGGTCTGGCCAGAAACATTTCTTCGCATAGTTGTATACTAAGCAAATCATGATTGTCGATTCAAGAAAATATTAAAAACTGATGGGATTCTTTTCAAAGGTTTTAGAATTAAAGAAGTTAACCACAAATTAAGGGGTAGTTAACCAAAAGAATTCCTTAAATGTTGTTCATGTATTTGTGAAAGTAAAAAAAAATGTTAACTGGCTTGGCTGGTTAGTTTATATCACTAGGAACTTGCATTTGAGTTGAACATAAATAGTTAAGGGTCCTAATTAGGTAGAGAGATGCTTATCTTTTGATTCTGCATTGTTAATCATTTTTTGTTTCCTAAAATCATCTATAATAACATTAGTAGTATAGAGATTCCACTTGTCCTCATGCCAAGCCTTCTCACTTGTCCACCCTTTTGTTTAACTAGTTTTAGGTGACGTGTGATTTCGCACGTAGCTGCGTGCTAATTGGTGTTGATTTTCCGGTTGGTTTTGTGTTTGTAAGGAGTGCCATAATGGTTAGTTGGGAACTTGGTTTATCTATGTGTTTTCTACTTTTGGCTTTCTTCATCATTTGGTTGTGAAATCATGATTAGGCTTTTGTTTTACTTGCTTATATAAATGTGGTGGACATAGTCTTTTGGGGGATCGTGAAATCATGGCTAGTCTTTTGTTTTACTTGCATAAATAAATGTGGTGGACCCAGAGTCTTTTTGGGGCCAATCCTTTATAATTTACACTATACTTTTTTTGTTCCTCCCCTTTTTAAAAAAGCTTGCATTGTTTCATGAACGTTTTTTTTCCCAAAGTTTTGGCACTCAATTAACAATTTGAGCTCTTTTAATTGGTGCAAAAAGTTGGCCATAAAACTTCTTTTTTTCATCAATAAAATGCAAGTTGTTAATAAGAGAATGGAGTAGTGATAATTTATCAAAAAAAATAATAAAATAGAGTAGTAATTTTTTATCTGAATTCTAAGCTACATTGGCGGTGTCACCCCTATGCTTGCTTGATACCAATTAAAAGGTCAGTTAACTATTTCAGGTTTATATAGAGCATGTGCACCAGTATAGCTCAATTGCTATTTTAGAGAGGCAGAATACAAATATTCCCCACGAGTTTATGTACAATAGTAGCTCTGATATAACGGAGCAAATATATAAAAAGTTCATACAACTAAATCTTGACGTGCAGTGGACCCATACCTTTCTGTACACCTGTAAAGAAAGTTTGAAAGCATAAGCGGGCAAGATTAGTGAATGAATCAACTCAATTGAGATAAAGACAAGTATTGTAGTGAAATAATGTTTATCCCCATAACTGTTGGCCCAAAATGTCATATTTTAATCAAACCAAGACTCCAACTATCTCCCTCCATAATAAGGGCTTTATAATATGGATATGATGTATGGTCTATCTCGTGCTCATTAGTGAGATGCTCTGGACCATGAATGAAGGAATCATGGTAATGAGCACGGAAATTGATTTGGGTCTCTAGGCCTGCCCTATCTGATGCCCTTCGGCTTTGATTTTAGGGCATGGTTCTGCAACAAAACATCCATGTAGCTCCTCGGTTCTTGGAGGTGTAGGGGGACCACTGTTTCAGTGATATTCTGAGAGTAGCCACTTTGTGCATATTCCCAAAGGTTAGGTTTGTCTCCAATCATCCCCTGACCATACCCCCAATGATTGGGGACTAGATGGGTTATGTTATTGTTGTTGTGTATATGATCTATGGTCTATGCAACGCACTAGGAATCCAACACCTTGGGGTAAAAGAACCTCTTGCCGAATTGAGTGGGTTGCCAATTTTGGCATTATTTTTCCAATTGAACCCTTCAATTGAAGGGCTTCTGGTTTTATTGTGCGGGGTGATTCAATCAATTCATCTTGTCAAGCATCTACCCAAAGAATGTTGCATGCTGTTACTCACCTTCTGCTTCTTTGACTTGCCAGCTGAAATGATAGACGCAATTACTAATTTCTCCTTGCTTTTTAGTCCATGTTTAATTACGTTCATTCATTTAGGGGAAATAAAGGAAGTTTATCCTGACACTCCATTTACCACTTTTATCGGGTTACGAGACAAGGGGTTTGCAGATTTTGAGTGATGAGAGAGAGACAAAAATAACCATAGAGTAGTTTTAGAGAGAGAGACAGAGAGAGGAATTAGATCCAGGCAGCTCTCTCTCTGTTCAGAGGATCACGGAGGCACTAGACTGATGCTGATATTCTTGTGTTCACAAAATACTTGGTAATAGGATCGAGTTTGCTATTTTTGCTTGCTTTTTTCCATTCGCCTAATTAGTTTGGGAATAAGTAGACGTAGAATTGAGTAATTTGCTTTCTTAAATTGTAGTACATGAAGGTTTCAGCATTTTGTGTTATTAGGTTGATATGTTGTAGATTCAGTACTCTGTGATGATGTTGCGAGATTGCACAAATATATACTTGATAGGATATCCTATGATGCTTTTGTTCTACTCCAAATGCTCAGCTACCATTATTATAGCTATAGGTTTTTGAGTTTGCTACTTGTAGTTAACCCATTCTCCTTTTGGGGTTGTGTGGTTTGTGCTCCCATTTTGTTTCTGTTAGATTTTCTTTTGTCTGATGATTTTGGATTTCATGGTAGCTTTTGATCTTATAGCTGGGAATATTCTCTATAGGAAACACGAGGAACATTTGATTACTTTTAAGACCAAGCCAATAGAAGTCAAATTGACTACTACTTGTTAAAGGCGTAGATCGCCTTGCTATGTAAGGATTGTAAAGTTAGTCACGGAGAGTGTCTAGTGGCACAACATAGAATTTGATGTTAGATATTTTTCATCTGAGGAAACATAGAATGAGAAAGGAAACTAGAAGCCCACAGACTAGATGGTGGTTCCTAAGAGGGGAGAAACTAGGGGTGTTAAGGCAAGTATGTTTCGAGAAGTAAGGTGGGGAATGGAAGGTGACTGTGATAGCATGTGGAATACAATGGATGGCGTATTAGAAGAAATCGAAAGAAGTTCTTTGGTAGTCGATGGGGAAAGGTTCTATTTCTAAGGAGATATGGTGGTGGAATGACAATTTTTACGTTAGACTCGATAATATAGATGGAGAAAAGAATACTCCCTCCGTTCCATTTTAATAGTCCGGTTCGGTCCCCAATGCGATTTATAAATTGTTAATACTATTCAATCTATAATGAATTATGGGAAATATGGATCTTATATGATAGATCTCAATTAGATCTATTACACAAAGTTTTTAAAATCTTTCAAAATATTGTAGATTGAAAGCTAAGAACAATTTAAAAATTGCATTGGAGACCGAACTTGACTATTAAAATGGAAGATGGAGTATTTATAAACTCGCCAAGACGAGGGAAATGAAAGCTAAAGACTTCTCTTAAGTTAGGTGTATAAAAGATATTGTTTCGGTGGTGTTGGTGAAAGATGGGGAGATCAAGGATAAATGAAAGGTGTCTTTTAAGAAGTTATTAAACGAGAAACATGAATAAGGCTTTGACGAGGAGGAAGTCGGTGTACCCGGCTAGAACATAGAATATGAGTTTAAACGTAGAATACAAAAGTTTGAAGTTGCCAAGGCTTTGAAGAGGATGAAACTGGGTAAGGCCTTAAGATCATATAGTATCCCTATTGAAGTGTGGAAAAGTCTAGGTGCAGTGGGGGTGACTTGGTTAACAAAGTTGTTTCACAAGATTATTATGATTAGAAAGATGCCCGATGAATGGGGAAGGAGCACCTTAAGTTGAGTTATATGATGAAGTTGTGGGAAAGATTTATTGAGCATTGCTTAAGGATGGGGACTACAATGTTTGAGAAATAGTTTGGATTTATGCCTGCGAGATCGACCATGGAAGCAATCCATCTTAACGGGATAGGTAGAAAAATATAGGAAAAAAAGAGCGATCTCTATATAGTTTTCATAGATTTAGAAAAGGCTCATGATAGGGTGCCTAGGGATATTATATGGTGGGTTTTGGAGAGAAAGGGAGTGATAAAAGGATCATCGATGTGATTGGAGACATTATGAAGGTGTCGTCACTACCATTAAATCAACAGTAGGGGAAACGGATGGATTTACTAGTGAATTTCCAATGACAGTAGGTTGTTAACAAGGGTCAGCCTTTAGTTCGTACCTCTGACTTGGTTATAGATGAATTGACCTTGCATATTCCGGACGATATCCCATGGTCTATTATTAGCAAAGATGGAGAGATTGCTAATGATGTGACCTATAGGTTCCGAATGGGGTGGCTGAAGTGGAGAAGTGCTACTGGTGTACTATGTGACGAGAATACCCATAAAATTGAAAGGGTAATTGTATTGAATTGCAATAAGACTAACGATGCTTTACAGGACAGAACGCTGGCCTATCAAGAAACAACGAGTGAGTAAGATGGGCGTAGCTGAAATGAGAATGCTTAGATAGATGTGTGGTAAGACTAGAAGAGACATGATTAGAAATGAAACAGTTCGTGAGAGGGTAAGTGTAGCACCTATAGGGGAGAAGTTGAGAGAAAATAGATTGAGGTGGTTTGGTCATATCTAATGTACACTATTAGATGCAATAGTTAGGAGAGTTGATAGGATAGTTTTGGTTAGTAATGGAATGGGGAGGGGAAGATCCAAATTGACATTGGATGCTGTACTGCGCAAAAATATGAGTCTACTAAGTCCTTGACAGAGCTCAAAAAGGAAAAAAAGAAAAGAAAAAGGAGTTTTGTGTAGCCGACCCCAATTGATTGGGACATAAGGCTCTTTTTGGTTTGATTTGGTTTGATGGACACACATAACTGTTTCGGGTTTATAATCACCGTTGTTTATTATCTATGTCAAAACCTATATTTATGAAGTTGAAAGAACCTTGAAGGACAGGGTTTTGATGGCCTGGGGCGTAGGCGTGCTATGAAGCTGCCATGCAGTTGGCTGGTTGAAAGCGGATGAGTTAAAAACTTAAAATACTGTCAAACAAGTTTAAAACTTATTAAGTTCATGTTCGGTTTCTTTGAAACAAATAAAATTAAATGCAGTATTAAAGGAGAGCAAAATTGGGCGGCACAGTAAATACTTAGTACTAGAACAATCTTTCTATACATTTACTCATTGGACTCATGTGCCCCAGGCCCCAGCTCATTCCAGTTAAAGAGTAATTGTGGCCATGTATTTAGAGAAGTTTGCCCATTGACAGATGGGGAGATGTGCGGAATGTACTATAGAGACTCCAATAACTTGTATGTAACGGGTTTGTAAAGAAGGGTTACTAACAGTGAATTTTCAAATTGTTTCAGCCATGAGGGAAAGTTCTTAGGCTTGATTCTAATGATTCACCCTTGATACAGGGTTTTGATGAACGAAGAGATGCGATGCAGTTTAAATTAATGTGTTATTTTTTTATTTCTTTGGTAAATTACTTGAAGAAATTGAATCTGTCTGATGAATAATGGCTTCAAGTCTTTAGCACTGACGAACATAAATCTGATTACACTTTTGACTTTTTATGCACTTTCACCATATGTTTCTTATGGGTTCTCCATATGGAGTTGCAGGATGCTGTTCATGGAAAAGCATTAGAGTAAGTCATTGGGGATGTCATGAACGGAAAATGAGACCATGGGAGGAGTAACTTTGACTGCTCCATTGATGAATCTTGTAAGTACATTACCATTCAACACAAATTCAACGTCCATCAAAATTTGGTACCCCATGCTCACATGGGAGGCGTTGATAGGTTTTATGGCCAAATATTATGGTAAAAAAATGCCATATCCATCCTATTACATTATATTTTTCAAAAGCTCAAAGCTACTTTCTCACAAGGACCTCGCTGTGCAGACATGAAACATGTCCTTTCATCCTTTTCTTTTATTCTTAATGTTTTATTCCAGTTCAAGTTGTCTGATGAAAACTTTTATTTTGTTGTTTTATTCCAGTTCAAGTTGTCCAAATATTATGGTATGTATGTATATAAATGAGTTAGAAATGACAACCTAATAGAATTTTTTATGCCAGATATATGGACTAAATACGTAGATAAGTAGCACTGTAGTAGAATACAAGACGAGAAAGAGAGAGTCCTAAATCTCTCTTACTTCTTTTTCTTTTCCTTCTTCCTTGCATATATTTGAAAAGAGAAGTGAGAATTTTGTCCTTAAAATTAGTGTGGAAGCTCCCATTCTATTTAGGAGCGGGTTCCCATCTAGATGGGAGCCAGCTCCCATCGAGCTCCCTTCTCGGGAGCGCGGAATTGAGCTTCTGTCTAGGGAGCGCACCCATTTTAGAAGGATCCTGCAACTAAGGTTTCAGTAGGCCACCAGATTTGCAACAAGCAGAGTTCTCTGGATTCCTTCGTTTGATTCTGTCTGGCTATGTGAAGAGGTTAATCCTTCTTTGTTTTCGGTACTTCAGAAATGCTGAAGAGGTTAATCCAACTTTGTATTACAATCTGCTTACTCAACCATTGTGCTTACTGTGTTTTAACAAGTTTCATTTGTCAATTAGCAAAAGAAACTGATTAGCCATGTTACTTGGACTCGGGTACAGGTGTCAGGTGCGGGTATGTATCTAGGTGTCGGATTCAACTATTTCTCATTTCAAGGACACGGGGACATGGCAAAATATTTAAATTTGTTTCTATTTTTTGTATATTTTCTTTCATAAAATGGTGCTTCAAGGTTCTATAGCGAATTTCAAGGATAATAAGAGAGATTTATGCATACTTCCATGATAAACTCGAATTACAATTAGGTTTTCTATAGAAGTGTCTTACTAAACTTATCGGACACATATCCCACACCCTTATCCGAGTCTCCAGTGTCCGACACGGGTACTTTATACCATTCCGAGAGTCCGCATAACATAGCTGATTAGGGATTGCTATGTTTGGGGAAGTTGATTTTCATAAAGATACTCTTCATTTCTTTAATCTAAATGAGGATTCGATTGAGCTGATTATGGATTGCATCACCTCTGTCAAAACATCCTTTGGAATGGGGAACCCCTTAGGCTTTATTCCTGCAGAGGCCTTAGACAAGGGGATCCCCTCTCCGCGTACTTATTTGTTCTCTGCATGGAACGCCTATCCTTAATGATTATTCAGAGAGTCAACTATGGTTCTTGGAAAGGCTTTTTTTGCTAGATGACCTCCTTTTATTTGCCAAGGTCGGCAGCTCCCACTGTAATGCTATCTTTGATGTGCTCACTGAATATCGTAATATTTTGGGTCAATCTATAAACCTTAATAAATCCTCCATTTTTGTGTCTCCTAACATCCTTAGACACCTAGCCTTAGCATTCATTGTAGCATTCCTCTCATCACGGATCTTGGTAAATACCGTGGAAATGTTAAAAACAAACATTTTAATTACATTATTGAAAAACTTCAAGACAACTTTTCGGTATGGAAAGCTAACACTCTTTCTCTTGCTGGTAGTACCATTTTGATCAAATCTGTTGCCTCTTGCAAACTGTGAACTGCCCTCGTTATATTTTCCAAGACATTGATAGGCTTAACCGAAATTTCCTTTTGGGTGACACTCTTACAGTCTTAATAAGAGGACGATCCATCTTATAAAATGAAATAACGGTTTGTAAGAGGGAAGAGAATGGAGATCTGGGAATTAAAAGAGTCAAGGACCAGAACTAGGCTGGAAAATTTTGGCTGATAAAGAAAGTTTGTGGACTAACATCTTGCGTGCTAAATACCTTAAGAGGAATTCTGTGTTCAATTGGGAGGTTGGTAAAAGTAGTTCCTTGGAAAGGTATTATCCAAACTAGGGATTATCTTAGGAAAGGGATTAAGTGGACAGTGGGAAATGGTTAATTGTATCCTTTTTGAATGATTGGTGGGGTGGAAGTGGTCCACTATCCACCACCTATACAGGTTCACACATAGACGAAGAGCTTAAAGTTTGTTACTGTTTGGATGATGAGAAGAACTGGATCCTACCTTCCCTACAAGATTGAAGTGCACAGGTAAGGTTCTAATCCCGACTTCCCTCTCTGGAAAAACTCCCCACTTGGCTGTTCTAAAAGTGTGGCAGCTTATGCTTCAATTATTTGTGATGTTGACAAGTTCTCTAACTGGAAATGGTTATGGTCCTTGTGGAAACTTCAGTTTCCAGAAAAGCTGAAAGGATTCTCATGGTTGTGCTTTCATGGCCGTCTCCCTAACAACCAAATGAGATGCGCCAGTGGTATGATCCCTTCTGGAACATGCCCTTGATGTGACCATGAGTTGGAAATGGAAACCTCTTAAGAGTTGAGAGACTTCCGTAAAAGCATGACCATGTGGAACTGTTTTACGAACGGTGCGGGAATGGTAGTGATTTTAACCTAACAATTTGGATGCATAATAACTTAATTTCTAAAAGACTTAAAACTAATTACTTTCGGGGTATCCCATGGTGCATTCTCTATCCTACTATTGTCTTGCAGATTTGGAAGGATGGAATTCGCAAAAGTTTTGACAACACAGACTTTAATGTTCAAGAAAGCTGTAGAAAAATAGTTACTTGTGCATCCATAATTATCCAATCTTTTAAATCTCCCGTACAACGTGCTGCCTCATCGTCAATTATAGTAAAATGGTGTCTTCTGAATGCAGATGCACTAAGGCTATATCTAGCTGGGAGCTGGTATGAAAGTAATGAGAAAGGGGGCTTCAGTGGCCTATTCAGAAATGATGTGGAAGATTAGTTTGAAACTCAAGTTTGGAGGCTGAAATATGGGTGATTTACCGCGGTTTAGATTATTGTGGAGAAGGGAAAGGCGACTGACAAAATAGAGACGGAATCTCTCCATGCAGTCACAGTGATCAATGAACAGAGTCATCATCGATGACACAAATAACATTCTGGACCAGACAAATATCACGATCGAGCACATGTACCATCTAGCTAATCAGAATGCAGACCATCTAGCTCACCTTGGAGCGGAACAAGAAGATCTAACTGTATGTAGATTCAACGCCTTCAGTGTGACACCTTCTTTTTGAGGATGCCATGGGGCAGGCCTGGCTTAGGGACTAGCCCGTCTTTGGTTTTTGCCGGTTCAACTTGACTTAGTTTTATTGGTATCTTGCCAATATTTGATACGTAGAGGGGAGATCTTTATTTTGTTTTAGCCCTCCAATGTGTCTTCTGCTCTCAAATGTATCACTAGAATCAGTTGTAACTTGTAAGCGTAAATCAATTTAAAAAACTTCAGTAGGACATCGTCCCTCGTTAACATCGACCTATAACTAAAGGAGTTGACGAAAGGGTAAGATTATGTTTGTGGAGTCATCATTATGGGAAAAGGAAACGTTTATCTTTGGTGTGGTGCTGGCAAGGTTTCTTCCTAGTAGTTTGAGTTTTGCTTGTACATGAAGGTTTATTCATTCCAACCTTATGTTGTATGACCAAGGGATATTTTATTCCAAGGAAAAGAATGAACGTTTTCTATCAATTTTTTTGTTTGTATTCTAGACTTCAAATACTTTGCATACGTAGTTTGTTATTGATTCACAGAGTTGGTCGAGATAGGTTGAAGTATTTTCTAAGACAAGGCGTGCTATCTAACAAACTATACTTAAATACGGCTTGTGCTAATGAGACGATTTGTTCCACGCCAAGACTTGCATACATAGTTTGTTATTGATTCACAGTGTTGGTCGAGGTAGGTTGAAGTATTTTCTAAGACAAGGCATGCTATATAACGAACTGTACTTAGGTACAGCTTGTGCTAATAAGACAATTTGTACCACGCGAAGACTTCTTTTCTTTTTCTTTTTTCTTGTTTGGTAATGAAGACTGAAGAGTGTCTCGACAAACTGGACTAATCTCTCTGGTCTCTCCCACAGCCATTTTCACGCGTTTGCATGAGGTGAGGTGGCCCCAAGGACAAAACCCTACAGAGAGGAATCGACCCTACGACCTTGGTGTGATAAGCGCCGCAGAGGCAAGTCCATTAACCACTACGATAACATCCCCGGATTTAGTACGCGGAGATAGTCTATTCCAATTGGTTTGAATATCATGTACTCCGTATTGATTTGAAGGCTACGAGAGAGAAACTGGATTCAGAAAGAAACTGAATTCAAAACCCTAGAACTCTTTCCACTTGCTTACAAAACCACAATTCTTTTGTTTTCTTGTAGTTTAGAATTCAGTACCAAAGTATGAAACTCTGCTCCTGAATTGAATAGAAATTGTTTGAAACCTACGCGACATATTCTTGTTCCTTTGGAATAAGTACTTGGAATTTAGCCACTACTCCCTCCGTCCCTTTTTAAATGACCACTTTCACTTTTTGACTTTATTTTTAAATTGTCTATAACTTTCAATCTATAATATATTATGTACTTTTGAAAAAATTGTATTTTAGAACTCATTGATTTCTATAAAACAAGATCCATATTGCATATTTTATGTAATATAGATTGAAAATTATAAACAACTTTCAAATCCAGCTGGAATAGTAACATCATCACTTAAATAGGGACGGAGGGAGTATTATATAGGGTTTTGGCATGGTAATGACGCAGTCAATGTCACAAAGTTGTACCTAATTTGGATGATGAAGATCCCCCCCAAAAAAAAAAAAAAAAAAAACTTGTCATGCAATAACACACAAGAGGTATTGTCTTATAATATCAACTAGACCTCATCCTTAAGTACACTCTTAAATTTCATAGAGGATTTCAACCTAAAACAAATTAGCAATAGGTGGAGTAATTTCTAGATTACAACATTAACCAAGTTTGGGTGGTTTAGACGAGCGATGTGGGATAAAGTCAAGTGTAAGCTCTTGTCATCTATGTACGACCATATTTGATTTCTTTTTGCTACTATGTGAGCAGGAATCACAAGGTGAAATTTCTGCTTCACAACTACATACAATTCTCTTAATCAGAAGTCCATACATGATAGATTTTCCAGGTGGTTAACAGTAACATAAATGATTTAGGACTTAGAATTACCTTGACAACCATGCTGCTTGGTCTTCCATTTTTGATTGGTGAGTTGGGAATAGCTGCAAATATGGATTTCCTCAAATCTGTTTCTACTGTTGCCTGATTTGTTAACAATATTCTTTGGCAACTTCTTTGGATTGTGAAAAATGTGTGATGAAAAATGGAAGAGCCAATCAAAAAATATTATTTCTTTCATCCTTTATTTTCTTTATCCTATACTTTCTTTAACTACCAAAATAAAAAAAATTTCCGAAAACAATTCACGAGTACAGAGTACAAGTATGAAAAATCTTTATGGAAATTGAATCCTTACTAGATCCTTTATGCAATATGATCTGTTCTTCAGGTTTCCTGAGCATCAAGTAGATCCTCTTCAACTCCCCCAAAAAATGACAAGATTTCTAATTTTCTGCAAAGGAATCTAAGTTGAGGTTAACTGAAGAATTTGACAGAATTGCTGAAAAGAAGAAACAGAGGAGATACATACATGTAGACCCAAGCAAGACCAAACTTCAGAGGAATGTCTTTTGGTGCAGAAATAGGATCTGAAAATTGTGGGTTGTTAAGAAAGAAACCTCAGGAATTTCCACTTTCATGCTGTTATCAAGATCTTGATTCTTTGAGTCAACTTTGAATGAAACAGACTTATTTGAAACTGTATGCGGATTAAATGGGTCAGGTAAGAGGTGGGAAAACAAGCCCGATAGGATATGGGTCGGGTGTATAGAAGACACCTGCCGAGTCTCAATCATCGAGGACTTGAACTCAAGAAGACATATTGAATCTCAGTGGCAGAGCTACATAGTATAAAATGAGATAACATTTCGACAATAATTAAAATGTAGAACAATTTTCATTCCGAAAACACTAAATTATGATGAATTATATCGTGCGATAATGATAGTATTGTGTTCGCCGAATGGTATGATATAACAATAATACTTTGAGATTAATTTTTCAATTTATGAAAAAATGAATCCATAAAAACTCGAATGATCAATTTAGTCGTGAAAAAATCTTCGAACCAAAATTTATTTTGAATGCGACTGTATTGAATGGTTGGGGAATTAGATTCACTTTGGTTGATTTTATTAACAAACTAAATACTCCTATCATGGTAAATTACTATATTGGCGATGAAAGGTACCTCTGGAATCTGATTTTAATAAATCGTACCGAAAGTGACTGTTTGAAAACAAGAGATGTTGCTTAGGTGAGTTTGGACCAACTTTTTAGAGGCTTTTTTGGCACGGTTTGATTTGCTTGTCTTCTCCTATTTTTATGAGATTTGGGTCAAATTAGGAATCTGAGATTAGCTTTGATTTTGCTCTAACATAACGATCTTGTAAAGAGTTTGTTATTTCACCGCCCATGAAACAAAAGTTCTCCAAATCAATCAAATTCGCCATCAAATCCATGCTCTACTATTTGGAATTACTATTTCGACATGGGCGGGTACGCCACTGCAATCAAACTCATTTGTTTGCAAGGAATTTTGTTTCCACCTCACGTGGGAAATAACTTATTCTCTCTGTAAACCATCAGAGCATTGAATGTTTTTCTTTCCATTTCCTTGGCTGCAGGACTCACTATGTTCACAAAAATGCCAATTGGCCCCCTCAAAGGAAGTAGTACATGGGTATTATAATCACAATTCATTCCTAGCCACGTGCAGACCGAACTCGCATCCTGGCCATTCAAAAGTGAGATTGACCAAAATCGAAACCCTCTCTCCCTTTCTCTCAAAATTAGAGATTGACCATCCAAAACCGAAATGGACGGCCAGATGTGCGTACGCGGTGGTACCCGATCGGCACTGAAAACTCGTTTGTTTGAGTTTGAGAAGACCGATTACCCGAGTTATTGTATGGGGTATTTTTACCCCTTTGGCTACGCGAAGTTTTCCAGTATTTGGGAGCTCTAGAGTGTAAGGGATATCACTGTGTTCTTGAGATTCCTCACCCATTTCCATTTGTTTGATGCGAGAATGGCATCTTGATTCCAAATTTGGTACTGGCTATTTATATTTCTCCCCATCATTCAAGCTATTTGCTCTACGGTGAAAAATAAGGCGAGTTTAATCCAAAGATTCCTTAATTTGAAATTGTGCCAAAATGGTAAAAAACCTATACGGAAACATTGCAATTTTTGAACTTTTTAATACTATAGCCAGCAAAAAATGACTTTGACGAAGTTATTTTGACACTAACGGATGAACTTGCTCTAAGGCTTTCAGTCAAATTGAAAAATCTTTCCAATTCTTGTAATTTTTCGCCAACATAAAGATCTTGCAGGGCCGGCTCAGGACTGAGCCCAACAAGCCCACTGGCTTGGGCAATCCCCAGGGCAGGGGCAATGCAAAAAAAAAAAAATTAAAAATCACATATAAATAAGAAAAAGTTTCCAATAATTGCGCCAAGCATGCGCTTGCCTTGATGGCAACCAGCAGGTGCCCTACCTCTTTCTTTACCATTTCTTTTCCCTTCAATTCCACCTTTTCTCTCCTCCACTTGTTATCCCAACTTTCTTTTTCCTTCTTTTTGCTTTTGTTTCAATAGACCTCTTCAATTCCACTTTTTCTCTCCTCCACTTGTTATCCCCACAAATCTAGAAATACACACCCAAATATAAAAACACTCTCATAAATGTATGAAACCATATAAACGGGCGGTGTTCTGTGTGGGTCCTACATATTTATGTCTGTTTGTCTGAACGTACATTCATTTTGAGAGTTATTCTAGAACTTTTGTTTTTTTCTTCTCAATTCACAATATTACGAAAATCACAATACTCAATTACTTTGTTAGAATTTTTGCATTTAACAAACATAATAATATACAAGTGATATGCTCATACATTTGATTACCAAAATTTTTCACAATGGTGGAAAATTGAAAACAAACTGATCAAGCTAACACAATTTAATAATTTTTCACACAAATTACAGTTAAAATATGAGGATACTTTATTATTTTCTATATAAAAAAAACCTTACAATTATATATACGTGCTTTCACAAAGCACAAATTAAAGTGTACTCCACGGGCGAAGAGCGAGAGACGATCACTGTAACTAAAGAGCAAGATTACAATGGAGCCGGCTATATCCGTAACTTTACAAATTGTAGCACCCTTGAATCCCAAAACAAAGAGATACCAAGAGCAATTGAACACTCACAACTCATCAGGGACTAAAACCCTAACACTCTTGCATAAACTCTAGAAATACTTTTATTATAGAATACCACAATGTATCTATGTAATAAACACAATCAAAACATTCAAATGTTGCATGTCAGCCGAGGTAGTTGAAGTTGAAGGGTTTTGGTTTGCATTGGGCTTGCCAATATGCTCTCCGGAAAAGGATTATGTGGTGGCAGGGGATGTGCAAACAGTCATTAAGATGATTCTTGGTCATTCTACAGTCAAGGCTTGTTCATAAGTCGTCATCAATGATGTTTTATTTTTGGCTATTGTAATAGGGTGGCTAATTCTATAGCCAAACATACCCTATCATTGGATAGTCCTCTAATCTGGCAGGAGGTTGTTCCGCAGTGGATTAGTAGGGAGGTATCCCTCGATGTTCCTTCTTTGACGAGTTCATGAATAAATTGATTTACCCGTTGACAAAAAAAAAAATGGAATCCTCGAAAAAAGGAAAATTCAATTTTCATTCCTAACAAGTGTATTATAGGTACACGGGTTGGGTTATAATTGTGTCTATGGAGTATATTCATTCATTCATTCACGTTTGTTTTATTGAGCGTTATTATTGGCCAAAAACTAAAAAAACTGAGTAAGCCAGACCAAACTGAATAGATCAAATCGGACCAGAACCAAACTTGTTTGGTTCCGATTTCGGTTGTGAAATCTCCAAACCGAATAAACCAGTTTAATTAGTAGTCAAATTAATAAAAAATTAAACCAAACCGAACTGATTCGATATATATTGCAATTAATGTGGTGTTTTACAAAACCTCCATGTGTTTATACATGGGTCCTGACACCCTTGTTACAAAGCAAAAAAAATGGAAACCATTTGGTCCAGGCACAACATAGAATGAAGCAGATAGCAGATCATCATAGGACTGAGAGGGAGTTTCAAGTGGGAGATTGGGTGTTCCTCAGGCTTCAACCTTACAAACATGCCACTGTCCGGTTCAGGTCCAACATGAAATTATCTCCAAGGTTTTATGGCTCTTATCAAGTCATTCAACGGATTGGAAAGGTGGCCTACAAATTAGCGTTGCCTGCCTCATCCAAGATCCATCCAGTGTTTCGTGTCTCCTTGCTCAGAAGGAAGTAAGGACACCAAGTTGTATCACAGTCCTTGCTGCCCTCAGTCACTGAAGCTGGGCACTTTGGAGCTATTCCCATTAGCAATCCTTGATCGCGGACTGGTGAAGCACAGGGGTAAACCAGCTACTCAATTACTGATCCACTGGACTAATTCTTTTCCAGAAGATGCAACTTGCAACTTGGGGTAAACCAGCTGGGCACTTTGGAGCTACTCAATTACCGATCCACTGGACTAACAAGTGGACGAGAGTTCCATTTGTGCGTTAATCAAGCATTTCTGTTATCTCTCCTCTCTTCCTCTCTCTGAATTTCATTTGTATTTCACTTTCTTTACTGTATCTTGAACCGCCATTGCTCCACGCTTATCATTAACAAATAGAAGTAGTTCATACAGTCGACATTGAGATGAAAAGAGCATTATGTCACAAACCAAATTACAACAGGAGCGCTTCTTTCAGGCCAAACCAAAGCCTTTCGCTCATCCTTTCGTAGTGCATCCCCGACTCCCATAACTCACTCACGTGATCTAAGCAACGTAGCTTCGTGCACTCTTTAACGTACTTCGTGCTCTCTTCCTTGGAAAATACGAAATATTACTGAGACCAGGAAGAATCAACAATTTTCTCTCATTTTTCAATAAATATGTATGTTCAATGAACGACAGTACCATGAAACCAACGGCCCCAAATTCTGAATGGGTTACTTCCTTTTTCTTTTACTAGGAATTTCTTCCCCAGTTTCTTTAGGTTTCTCTCTGTTTTTTGAATTCAATTTCTTCATAACTTAGTATCTTAAAAAATGTCTTCATTCTTCAAGCAAATTTGAGGACACCTTCATACTAATTTTTACTCCATCTGTTTGGAACTCGAGGATGGAAAAAGAAAGGAGGAGAAAATAATAAAGAGGAAAATTAATAAGAAATTGGAGAGAAAATTGTTACTTGTTTTTTAAATTTTCCCTTCTATTTCTCTAGGAACCAAACGAGGATAAATCCAGCAATGAAGAAGACGTTTGGCAAAGTGTTGACTGTTTTTTTGTCATGTCGAAAGAGATGGGGAAATGGCGATAGTAGTTGCTCTTGATGTATTCGGCCCATTTAGTATTTATTTTTCCCCCTCGGCTTTCGGTTTCAAATATCAACGGAAATGACTACAATACACACTTATTAAAGGTGTATACCATATGCATCTATTGTATGGTCTAGATTTTGCCACCTCATGGGCAATTGTAACATTTTTTAGTTTTTCGTAACATTTTGGTGTGTCTGGTAACTTTTATAAAAAAAATCGTACTCCGTAACTTTTATAAAGAAATCGTTACTTTTATAGGGGTGTGTGTATTGTAGCTTTTTCCAGCACTAATTTACTTGTTTGCCCAAAACCAAAAAGCTTTCCTCAGGGTAGATTGGTAAATGAGGGAAGGTTGTAATCTCAGTTTTTTTTTTATCCTAGTAATTACAGGTTTATTAGGTAAGTTATTTACTATTTTTCTTGAAATGCAGGAGAATTTTTTGTAGGAGAAATATACAGTATTTGTTGCCAGAAGCCAATCACCCACTGCCAGCAACTTGAGAGGGCAGATTGGTCATCTCCAGTCCATTTTGTTGCTGTCCATTATGGTCCATCACACGGTTAGGATTTACTGCACGCCGCTTAAGAAAGACGCCAACCTCATTAAGAATTAAAAATAGAGTAACCCCAAAATATGATGTATTACCAATCGAAAATTAATACACTGCAAAACATACAAACATGTATATTTACATCATTTGATATGGGTTATAATGACTTAAAATGGGTATTGTCTTATTGTCATTTCAGATTTGTGTCCAAACATCTGTTATATTTTTTAAGCAGAGGATAAAAAAGTAATTTCACTTAACCCACTCATGGCTTATCTAGGCAATTGTTGAGTAGTGATCGAGGGACAAGATGACCCTTTTAAATACGTACACTAAAACTTACTTAAACGTGCCCAAATAGACGACATAAATTGATCTGTTTACAACCATGTCGTGTTTAGGTTGACATTGTTTGCCCATAGTTAACAATCTTTAAAGACGTGTATAAAGTTATATGCATGCCGTGTATAAAATTAATCCCATTTCATTTTGATGGCAATGGGGAATCTGCAAATTGTTTTGTAAAGTAGGGGAGACGACAGAAATTTTCAAAATCAAAGGGGGTCAGTGTAATTGGCCCTTTTTATTTTCAGTCTGAATATAGACATGGGGAGGGTTGACCCGTCAAAACAGGTGACGGTTCGGGAGTCATAGAGAGCGAAAGGATTTTCAGGCAGGCAGAATCAACCAGCAGTTCAGCCATGGCAGGAGCAGGTCCACCGGGAATTGGTCCTAATCCACCATTGATCGGCATAAACAACTCCGCTGCTTTTAAGAATTAAAAATAGAGCAACCCCAAAATATGATGTATTACCAATCGAAAATTAATACACTGCAAAACATACAATCATGTATATTTACATCAATTGATATGGGTTATACTGACTTAAAATGGGTATTGTGTCTTGTCATTTCGGATTTGTGTCCAAACATTTGTTGCATTTTTTAAGCAGAGGATAAGAAAGTAATTTCATTTAACCCACTCATTGCTTATCTAGGCAATTGTTGAGTAGTGATCGAGGGGCAAGATGACCCTTTTAAATACATACACTAAAACTTACTTACACGTGCCCAAGTAGATGACATAAAATTGATCTGTTTATAACAATGTCGTATTCAAGTTGACACTATTTGCCCATAGTTAACAATCTTTAAAGACGTGTAGAAAGTCATATGCATGCCGTGTATAAAATTTATCCCATTTAATTTTGATGGCAATGGGGAATCTGCAAATTATTTTGTAAAGTAGGGGAGGCGACAGTAATTTTCAAAATCAAAGGGGGTCAGTGTATTTGTTAGAAACCCATAGGCTGGAGATTAGTGTAATTGGCCCTTTTTTTTCAGTCTGAATATAAACATGGGGGAGTGTTGACCCGTCAAAAATAGGTGAGGGTTAAGGAGTCATAGAGAGCGAAAGGATTTTCAGGCAGCGTAAATCAACTAAAGAGTTGACCATGGCGGAGCAGTCCACCCAAATGGTCCTCATCCACCATTGATCGACATAAACAACTCCACCGCTTTTAACCGAATGATCGGATCTACTCCTAAAAGGTTCATTTTTTTAATAGTAATTCAATTAAAAAAATTTAGAATTATTGATCCTTCGACCCGTAACTAGAGGTGTCAAACGGTAGGGCCAAAGACGGCGACGGCACGGCACGCAGAGGCACGGTAAAAATCCCGGCACGGAACTGCACGATAAGTTGGCACGCGGCACGGCACGGGCACGGAAATGAGCGGCACGACACGGCTAAGCGGCACTAGGGTTGGCAATGGGGACGGGGCGGGGCGAGACTACTATCCCCGTCCCCGATCCCCGAATCCCTCCCCCATCCCCCGTCCCGCCCCGATCCCCAACGGGGATTATTTTTCCCCCTCCATCCCCACCCCAAACGGGGATTTACCGTTTCGACTTTCGTAGTATACAACCCAAATTCAATTATAACTCAACCCACAAAATCAAAGACAAACAATCACCAATTATTCCGGCACAACGGCTTCGTAGTTGTTTGAGAGAGAGAGAGAGAGAGAGAGAGAGAGAGAGAGAGAGAGAGATGTACACTCTGTTTGGAACTTCAGCTTCTTGATTCTTCTGTCTTGATCAAATTCACCGAAGGAGTTTACCCTTTCTTTTTCTTTTTTTGCGCGAATGAGGGTATTGAAACTGCCCCAAATTGAGCCCCAAATTTGAAAGAGAGAGAGAGAGAGAGAGAAATGAATCTGGTTGAAGATGGGAAAGAGGAGAGAGTAGATTAATTAATATTTAGGCCCATGCCTTGGGTTCCCAAGCCGACAGCAGTTTTGACTTCCGAGGTCTGTGCTTGCTTTTTGGATTCCCAAAGTCAGGGGTGATTTTTGCTGGGGTTTGGGCGGGATAATGCCGAGGGATTAAATAATATATATATATAATCGGGGATTCGGGGACGGATCGGATCGGATTCGGAGCGGGGACACACCTATCCCCGCCTCCGATCCGATCCCCGAAATTTTTCAAAAAAAACCCCCAAATCCGACCCAATCTCCAAACAGATCTCCAAAACGCCGATCCATTCGGATCGGATTCGAACGGATCGGTGGAAATTGCCATCCCTAGCTGGCACGTGGCACGGCACGACACGGTCTTCTACGGGCACGGTACGAAGTCAACGGGGCACGGCACGGGCACGGAAGTAGGACGGGCACGGCACGGGCACGAGCACGGAAGTAGGACGGGCACGGCACGGGCACGAGCACGGAAGTTGGCCTGACACGGCACTGCACGGAAGTAAGACGGGCATGGCACGACATAGCGGCACGGCACAAGGCATGGAAAAAAAAAAGTTGTTACATATTTCTATGTATTTTTTGATAATCCCAAAAAAAGAAGAATTATTTTTTGGTTGGGTACTTGTGTTAGTGAATTATATATTTATATCAAGTTAAAAAAATGAAACACGAAAAAATTAAAAATTAAAAAATTTAAAAAAAAGTTATAATTTTTTTTAGAGAGAGAGAGAGAGAGAGAGAGTTGGACAAAAAAAAAGTTACAAATTGTTTTTTTTTTAAAATGGGTTAAAAAAGTTACGACTAGGTGATAGGCGCGCAATATGTCAAGATATAAGCGCCTAAGTAGGGCGAATTAGCGCATTAGATGCGCGATTTATTCCATTTTCCACTTGATGCGGCGTTGTCTTTGGTTTTTGGTGTTTGTGATTATTTTGTAGGGAACAGGTCGGAAAGAGCACGTAAAGTGAACACAAGGCATTGGGCATGTTGGGAACCGGTGGGACCCAAGTAGGGACGACCAAACAAGCTTGAGGGAGCAATTTTAGAGGCCCGGTATCGATACAGGGATTGTCCTGTATCGATACCGTGTTCATGATACGCGAATAAATATGTCTGGTATCGATACGCTAAAAGCCCGTATCGATACCGAGTGGCTTAAATGGGCCGGTGATTTTGCCACGTGTTTGGGCTTCGGGAAAGACATAAATACCTCTTTTTGAGGTCGAATTAGGGTCTCAACTTTACTTTGTTTTTCTTCCAATTAGGAGCCGACTTTTCCTTTGGAGATTCTACTTTCCTAAGTTACTTTTCCATTGAAGTTTTACGCTTTTATTCGCCGATTCTCGCATCGCTTTGGTAATTCTCTCTGTCTTCTTTACATTAATCTCGCCGGGGAGTTTGTCCGCGTTCCGAGACTCGAATCTTTGTTTTAATTCTTATTCTAGTTTAATAACATGTTTTATTCCGAATTTTCTTATCTGCTTTTGTTTAATATGAGTGAGTAGTTCCATGGGTATGGTCGCGGGGTGATTAACCCGTGGCCGTGGCTGGCCGGTATGTTCTCGCTCCCGTTTTCAGAATTAATAAACGGACAAGCAATTTTAGGTTATTAAAGAACTTCCGTGGGCGAATCCGGCATTGTCTGAGCCCATGTAACGCGGAACGGGGACCAAAACTCGTTCTTCGGGCCGTACACGGGTAAACGGCGACCACGAGGATTCGCATCTTTCGGGGTACCTTTTTCTCTCTAAAATCAAACGTTTTTAGAACACCGAACGGAGCGAAACTGTCTGGGCCTTGTCACTGGTGTTATGAACCCTATGACCGTACTTGCTTTTAAATAGTCTAAGCAAAACCAAATTCTCTTAGGTTTAGTTAATTCCCCCATCGAATTATTAAGGGTGGCTACCTAAGAGCCGTTTCAAAGGTCACAACCCGAGTTTTTAGTTAAGCACTCTCCGCCGTCTCTGTGGATTCGATTCCGGTCTTACCGGCTATTATGCTACACCGGTCTTAGCCCTACGCTTGGGGCAACCCATCAATTTAGGTCTAGGATTTTGGTCAAGCATTTTTGGCGCCGTTGCCGGGGACGGCAAGAGGTGTTAAGAATTCGGGTTAGTATCTTTGTGTTTTTATCTGAGTCCAAAAAAAAAAAAAAAAAGTCTTTTGCTTTTAGCATCTTTTTGGTGCTAGGTTGAGTCATCTGGAGTCAGTCGAGTGGTAAGTATTTTGTGTCTTGAGTCGAGTTAAAAAAAAAAAAGTAATAAGGAAACAACTGGGCGAACGAAGTGAGAATGGAAGAATTCTGTGAGATGTGTGAGTGTTGGGGGCATTCTGTTTATACCTGCTCCGCTTTTTATGCACTCAAGGAAGCTTATCGAAGTAATCAGGCTGGGGTGAGTGTTATTAATCAGCGGTGGGATCCATATCCAAATACGTACAATCTAGGGGGGTCCCACCACCCATCTTTTTCATGGGGGTATTCCGAACCCCCAGTGCCACCACAGGCACTGCCTTTGCCTCTGCAAGAAATACAGTCGTTCGAACCTGCCCAGGACCACATGACCCAATTTGGCTCCCTTTTCCAAGACCCGCAAGGGTTTGATCCTTATTCTACTGGCCCACCCCCAGAGCTGACTTATCCCCCTCATGATGACAACCTTGAGGAGAGGATACAGACTTTTGTGCGATCGCAGATGACCCTTACCGTGGAAACCACCCAAGCAATTGAGGACCTTAGGTCCCAGTTGACTCAACTCACAGAGGCAGTGGGACAAGTCCAACAGGAGTGGGAGACATTTCCTTCTCCGCCTCAAGTCAATAGAAGAGAGGAAGTCGACCCACTTCTCATTGAGGGACGGGTTGATGATCGTTTGGAGGGACCTTCCGAGTTTGGAGGGAATGAGGAGTTTACTCCTAGGGAAGAGGAAGTATGTCTGGTTAACGATGTTGAGAAGATTGACTTGGTCTCACCACAGTCCTCTGAATTTGGAGGGGATGAGGAGCTTACTGCTGGGGAAGAGAGAGAAGAGGAAGTTGACCACCTTGTCATTGAGGGTGGGGTGGATGATGGTTTGGTGGAACCTTCTGAGTTTGGAGGGGATGAGGAGCTAACTGCTCAATGTTTCACCCTTGAGTCTAATGTAAAGGTCAAACCCCCTCTCATGTATTTCCCACTGTTGATCCGCGCTGCCTACGTTTTCCTTTTGCGCTCCTATGAGTCTAGAGAACGAGGAGCTCACTGCCCTCCGTGTGATGGTCCGATAGAAAAATCTCCCACTGCTGAGGAGTGGGACATTGAGATTGATTGTTTGCAGTCCTTAATGGACGAGCAAGATAGGAAGTATGGGTTTGAGAGTGAGTCTCTTATGTTGGGGGACCAAGACTTTGTTGAGGAGGAATTAGTTGAGAAACCAAACTTGGCGGATGAGGTTTTGGTAGAAGAGTCGAAGTCGAAGGTAGTGGAACATATTGATTTCCTTGGTGTTGATGATAACGATTTTGTTTATCTTCCTTCTATAGCAAATTATGTCCACAACTCGAAAATTAATTTGGGTTCACGTGAGCACTTAGAGGCACTTCAATTCCTTAAAACAATTCGGCAATTGCTTTACTCGAAGTATCTTTTCTTGTGGTCTGGCCGAGTTCAATTTTTAGTGCAAAGCTTAGCGTGGGGTGGTGCATTCATGGGATTCATCTTTGTGGATTTGATTAATTTTCGGATTCCACCTTTAAAAAAATCTCTCTCTCTCTCTATTAAAATTAATTTCCAAAAAAAAAAAAATCTTTTTATTTCTTTTTCATTTTATTTACCTTGTGTGCGGATTTCTTTTGTTTTTTTTTTTTATGGTCCGGTATAGCCACCTAATTTCTAGCCTTAAATTTGTGTATCTGGGTTTCTAACAATCTTATTGCCGTGTCTCGGATAGTCATAAAAGACGATTGGCTCTGATTTCTTTAAGGAAAAACCTTAAGTGATTTAACCTGTTGAGTCATGACTTACCCGGGATTGTTATGATGACCTTCTCTACACAAATTTAAGTGAGACAATTAGGGAGAAAAGTAGTACCCGTGCCTTTCACGTGACGAAAGTGGTGCATTTCAATGTTTTGCAGAATCTCTAGTAGCGTTTTTTTTTTTTTTTTTTTTCTTTTGTTTAGTGTCTTGCAGACTAACACATGCAGGTTGATTTGTCCAAGTTTGGGGGTCGCTTCTCCACTTACTTCTATCTTGTGTTGTCTGCTAGTTCGAGGTGATCTCTTCCCTCTCTCTTTATTTATGTCCTTCTCTTTTAGTGTTGGTGCAATCAATGAGGACATTGTTTTATTCAAGTTGGGGGGAGGGATTTACTTTGTCACTTGTCTTATTTAAATTTAGAGTCTGAAAAAAAAGAAGGGGGAATTTGGATGCTTGGGTGTAACTATTCTTGGTTGATGACTGCTAATTCGTCCTATAGGGGTTGTTGTGCGAGTCGAAGTCTCGATATGATTTCATGGATAGACTTAAGCTCGTGAACATGATGTTAGGAACCACTTAGTTAGCCCGTATCATCTATAGTCGGATAGCGTTTGGTCATTTGGAAACATGCTCTCACACACACACTTTGTTCCACTTAAGTATTTACCAGGTCTTCCGAGTTTGGTTCATATGCCTTTGATATTGCGGTATGTGTTGACTTATAACTCCTTCCTAAAAAAAAGAAGAACAAGTTATGTGTGCTATATTGTTAATGCTTATCCGGGCGTCCATTGAGTAGTAACCGGACAATCGGGGTATGCTCCCATCGTGTTGTTCGCGTCAAAAGATGGATAGACCTTGTGAAAGTATCGCTGAGTTTGGTTAGCTTGGATCCCAATAAAGCCTTTTTGACTTGAGCAATTAGGTCCGTAGGGGTCTCTTAAAACCTGGTGCTCTAAAGCCGTTTGGCTTGGGGATAGCCGACCCAAAGCTCGTTAAAGAGTCAACTAGAAAGCCCGAGAGATCCGGCATTGCACGACCACACAAAGAGAAAAAAAAAAAAAGAAAAGAAAAGGGAAGGAGTGTGCTTAAAGAATTATTGGGCTATCAACGGTGTGTGAACTATTCTCGAGGGTGGGTGAATTTCTATATTTGGTTTGTCCATACATGCATGCCATCTGAAAATTCTTTATCCGATCGTAGGTGTGAGGATTAATTTTTGTGCTAAGTCTACTGCGAAGTTCACTTGTTTAACTTTGTCCATGGATGAAATGTCTTGCCTTTGGTTTGGCTGACAGTCACTGTAGTGCTTCGAGAAGCTATTGATTGGGTTGAGTTGCATTCAAATGTCCGAGTCCTTTGTGTTTTGTGGGTTATCACTGCTGAAAACCCTCACGAGACTTCACTCGTCCTGCCGGGGCCGCCCGGGGGTTTAAAAGATCTATCCTTTTATTTATTTGTTTTATTCTTTTCGTTGCTCGGGACTAGCAACCTTCAAGTTGGGGGGTGTGATAGGCGCGCAATATCTCAAGATATAAGCGCCTAAGTAGGGCGAATTAGCGCATTAGATGCGCGATTTATTCCATTTTCCACTTGATGCGGTGTTGTCTTTGGTTTTTGGTGTTTGTGATTATTTTGTAGGGAACAGGTCGGAAAGAGCACGTAAAGTGAACACAAGGCATTGGGCATGTTGGGAACCGGTGGGACCCAAGTAGGGACGACCAAACAAGCTTGAGGGAGCAATTTTAGAGGCCCGGTATCGATACAGGGATTGTCCTGTATCGATACCGTGTTCATGATACGCGAACAGAATGTCTGGGTATCGATACGGCTAAAAGCCTGTATCGATACCGAGTGGCTTAAATGGGCCGGTGATTTTGCCACGTGTTTGGGCTTCGGGAAAGACATAAATACCTCTTTTTGAGGTCGAATTAGGGTCTCAACTTTACTTTGTTTTTCTTCCAATTAGGAGCCGACTTTTCCTTTGGAGATTCTACTTTCCTGTTACTTTTCCATTGAAGTTTTGAGTTTTATTCGCCGATTCTCGCACGCTTTGGTAATTCTCTCTTCTTTACATTAATCTCAGTTCGCGGGAGTTTGTCCGCGTTCTGAGACTCGAATCTTTGTTTTAATTCTTATTCTAGTTTAATAGCATGTTTTATTCCAGAATTTTCTTATCTGTTTTGTTTAATATGAGTGAGTAGTTCCATGGGTATGGTCGCGGGGTGATTAACCCGCCGTGGCCAGGGCTGGGTATGTTCTCGCTCCTGTTTTCAGAATTAATAAACGGACAAGCAATTTTAGGTTATTAAAGAACTTCCGTGGACGAATCCGGGCATTGTCGGAGCCCATGTAACGCGGGAACGGGGACCAAAACTCGCTCTTCGTTCTTATTGTAGACACGGTAAACGGCGACCACGAGGATTCGCATCTTTCGGGGTACCTTTTTCTCTCTAAAATCAAACGTTTTTAGAACACCGAACGAGCGAAACTGATCACCTTTGTTATGAACCCTATGACCGTACTTGCTTTTAAATAGTCTAAGCAAAACCAAATTCTCTTAGGTTTAGTTAATTCCCCCATCGAATTATTAAGGGTGGCTACCTAAGAGCCGTTTCAAAGGTCACAACCCGAGTTTTTAGTTAAGCACTCTCCGCCGTCTCTGTGGATTCGATTCCGGTCTTACCGGGTATTATGCTACACCGGTCTCAGCCCTACGCTTGGGGCAACCCATCAATTTAGGTCTAGGATTTTGGTCAAGCACTAGGTTCCGCACAAATATGTTAAAATCTCCATTAAATTAAACTAACTGAACAATCGAGAGCGTTAATATGATAGTTTTTGTTGATTAAATCAATCATGGCAAGTTACATATCGATCGAATTTAGAAAACCCCTTGATTGGGGTATGAATGTGTTATAGAAATTATCAAATTAAATTATAGAAATAAATTATAGAAATTAATCAAATTATAGAAATTATATTATAGAAACTAATTTACAAATATACTAAGTTTAATTAACTAAAATAAGCAATAAACTTCATATGAAGGATCCCGCAAGGTGTAAAAATTCAGACCTCGAACTCCAATTTTCGGACAAAATTTCAACGATCTGAACCGTTAGATGTGTTTAAAACGTGTTTTTAAGGTCCTATGAAAAATTGCTCCGATCAAGCCCTTTTGCGTAGGTTTTTTTGCCAAATCCTCACATTGGACCTTATAAACACGTTTTAAACACATCTAACGGTTCTAATTTAAAAAAAATATATCAGATGGCCTTGAACTGGTGCAATATAGTGTTCAAATGCCACTAGAAGCACTGAATGTGTTCCGATCGCGTGCTTACTCACATCGGAGGATCATCAATTTCGGGGAGAATGATAGAATTGATAAGATGTTAAATCGTATCGGTTTAGATCAAACATTCAAGAAAACGAACCAGTATCCACCATTCAATGTTATACATTGAACTTACTTAGTTATGAACCAATATATACTGCTATAGTCTAATGTACGTTAGCCACACAATCGCAACACAACTACGACGATCAACACTGACTATTTTGTTTTTATTGGTGTTCTAATAAATCTCACCAAATTTTGGGCCAATCGGATTTCGAAAACCCCTTCATCGGGAGATTTCGGACGTGAGAATTATTAGTAGGAAAATATTTGTTAACTCCGATCGAGCATACAGAGATAATAAATATACTTAATTTTGACATGAATAATATATTTCATCTTATAAAAAATATAGATGGTTCCGATTTTCAAAAAATATACTTACGAGGACGAATGCGAAATATTTGTCCCCCGCTAAAACGACGTTGTTTCTTGTAGACCAAAATATTTCTCCCTTCCCTCCTTTATTTTCCTCGACTTTCCCTCCTATTTTTCCCCCCTCATTAGTCATTACTACTTACGAGGATTTTTTTTTTGGAACTGCAAAATGGATTGGGTTGAGGTACTAACGAAGTTAACAGGGAATATATATATAGACCAAGTCCAAACTTCAAAATAGGATCTGAAAAATGGGGGTATTAATCTCAAGGGAAGAATATGCACGTATGAATTGAACTTAAACCCCACCTGTTGTCATCCTTTTTTATTTGTAGGATATTAGAAACTTATATTAATAACCAAACAGTACATAGGACCTGAATGGTCCGAACTTCATTTACCCTTACAGTGGTTCGTGTTGAATGGGTTAGAACTTGAACCAAAGAAGTTCGTCTTGAGGGGGTGTTCCACTAAACCAGTTTTTTGAAAAAATTGGTTTTTCACGATTTTTTATGTGATGTATTGTGAGAGAATAACATGTCTCGGTGTTTGGAAAAAACAGTTTTTTGTTAGTAGAACACTCGAAGACTTGAACTTAGGAAGACACACACCGAGTCTAGTCCCTTGAGTTTTGGGATTAGATTACTTCGTTATGAATGTTTGGTGGAATTCTTGTTCTTGATGGTATCTAATGATGTTATTAACAAACTTAAATATCATGCTGAATTTGGCGATGAAAGGTACCTCTGAATTTTAAATTTTGTACCGAAAGCGATCGTTTGAGAACATATGAAGAGAACTTGTGTATTCTTGAAAAGACATTCTGAGATAAAGAAGACTTGAAATTTATGTTCTCTCTCAGTTCGATAGAAACAATGTTTGAGAGGGAGGAATGTTGACAAAGAGGGCGGGGCCATTGTCGTTGCTTTCAAGGGGAAGCTTTGTTCAGAATCCGGGAGAGACGTTGTGCGGAAAAACTACGTCGTTTTGCTCATTTTCTTAGTATATCCAAGGGCTCTATTTGGAGAGTTAAGTGTAGGGTTTAATTTTGGAATTCAATTTTAGGGGATTTAGGCTCTTTGGGGTAGAGTATAGTGAGTTTAGGCACTTTGGGTTTAGGCACTTCAGGTTTAGGGTTTAGGCACTTTGGGTTTAGGCACTTTGTCATGGTTTTTTCTTCCACCGAACAAAACTCTTAGAAGCTTTGGAAGTGTGCACAATAATCAAGCAAAATGACATAGTTTTACTGTACAACACAACGCACAACACCTACCGCATAGCACCCACCCCGGATCCCTTTGTTCAGGGTTAGATTAACATAAAAACTATTATTAACTCATAAAACTCTGGTGGAATTAATAGATAATTCGCTTTCAATCCACCAATGAAGGAGATTAGTGGCATTTTATTGTTTGAAACAGCCCAGTTGGTCATATAGTTATTGGCAAATGCCAACTCCCTGGGGCACAAGTTTGAGCTTATTAAATGAGTTAAAAAGTTGGAAAACAACATTTTAGAGTGTAAGGTTAATTAAAAGAACCTCTTTTATATGTACTTCCTATGATGCAATCGGAGCTTATCCACATAAACGAATCAATTTAGATAGCCTGCTGTGACTTCGGTGGCGACTAGATTAATGCGTTATTTCTCCGAGAGAAGCTCCCCTTGAGGTTCACTACGAATCGTCGAATACTTATTATGAGATTTATGGGCACTATCGAATAGGAGTCATCCATTTTGTTCCTATCTAAAATGATGCTAAGAGCATCTCCAGTCCTGACCCAAATTTAAACTCAAATTCAAATGAGTAAAAATCACCAAAAACAGGGGTTCAATCCTTCACCAAATCAGGAACCAAATTGAGTTTTACTCAAAATTTTCACCAAATTACGTGAGAAACAAATCCTTCACCAAAATTGAAACGGCTATATTTTGGTGGTAGGCAATGGTGTTTGCTGGTGTTGGTCAACGTTAGAGTTGGTTTTCTGGCGGCGCGGCGCTAGTAGTGGTCGATGGTCAGATCGTAGATTTGGGCTTCTCAGGTTTATTCAGTGGTGGTTCTCACAAATTCGAATTTCACATTGGTTTTTAGATTTGGGTGGTTCCTGGTGGTCGTCGTCGTCTTTGTTGTTAGTGGTGGAGGCCCTCCATTGTTGACGGTGGTGAAGAGATTCAAGGACATGGAAGATTTTGGGGGATGAAAGGAGGAGAGAGATGAATAAAAATGTTTTTCAATTGATTTCAAGGAAATTTTGAGTGAAAATTGGTTTGTGATTGGAGTGGATGATACCAAATCAAGTTTTTACCCAAAATCTAACTCAAATTTGAGTAAGGTTATCCCCAATGGAATAACCAAAAGCAAAAGGTTTAGAAAGTTAACAATGTTGGTCTCAAAAATAGCTCACAATGAAATAATCAAACTTGACAATCTTTAAACCAATAACCAAATTTGAGTTTTCAGTAATTACAGTTAGCAAATGTTTTGTTGTTAGGTGAACCTCACTCTCAATTTTTGGAAGTAGCTGTTTATTTAACAATATTGGTCACTTTATGGATTTTAACATATATTTTCCATTTTCGCTTATTTTACTAGAATGTCATTCAATGTAACTGACCGGTAGATTTGAACTTTTGCTCACTCATTTTGATTATGACATTATGGAGCTTAGGGTTGCTAACTTTAATCATTCACTAAATGAATAATCAAAAGCTGATGTGACAAGTTTTGGTTATTCAAATTTGATTATGCTAAATTGGTGATACCTTAAGGGATGGGGATGCTCTAAGGAGCAGTCTCAAACCAAAATACCCAACAAGCATTAGATTTTCTTGTTTGTTCGCTTTCTATGCTTATCTATGTTCTATTGTATCTTTTAAGATATCTATGAGGCTTTATTTTAATGAAATTCCATATCTTTTCCATAAAAAAAAATGTTGTTGAAAAGCACAATTGAAGTAGAATTCCCATTGTATACTTTGTTTAAAGTTTGGCACATCTACATCAAGTAACCTATTGCACCACTTTCCTTTCCTTAGAATTTAGATAGTCAAAGAAAGAGACCAAGATTATCTGACCCAAGAAACTTATAAAGATTATAGCATTGACATATATTGGTCTGTTTAGAAAAACATATAGAGGTCATTCCGCGTTTTTTATGAGTTAAATAAAGTGTTTTTCTAACAGCTGTGAAACCTTCACTACCAGCTAAGCATAGTTTACCTCTTGCTTTTTAAAATTTACCAGGGAGACATTCACTATTGCGAGTGAGCGGAGTAATGCTTCAGGAACACTAAATAATCTCTTCTTGTTTTTCCCCAATGCCAAGACTCGGGTGTCAAGCGTAGACCGATTTGAAACTACCACACTTGTTGAACTCGTGAGTCAAGTCGTAGTTATCGCTTTGTCGAAACAATCTTAAAAATCAAAAGAACGCTGCTACACGTACAAACCACCATGCACTGACCATGTACAGATCGGCTTCAGGGACCCACTTTTGGGTCCCACTTCAGGGGTCGGTACCCCTTGGACTATTGAAATCAAAATTGGATCACGTACTTATCAAAATCAGGGTAGATTGCTAGCTTGACGGTAAAACATTCAAAATTTATGGGACTCAAAAGCTGCAGCACAACAGTCGGGTAATAAATAGAATCGTTTAGTTTGTGGCTGCCTCACAGCCCCTTTGCCTTGCTCGTCCAAAAGCTCTGCCATTATGAAAGTAAATCGGGGCCTGCATATGTGATTCTCCAATCTCCATTACAGGAGTCTGGATTTGTTCTTTTTATATGCAACTATTGCTACGTTGATTTACATACAGAGACGAACAAATAATTTCCATCCATGTCGAGAAAAAATACGTAGATGGGCAGAATTGCGTAAGCACGATGTCCTGAGAAAAAAAATTCAAGTGAATGAATCTTCTACGTGACATGTTTTTGGTTACAGAGGAGAAGGTGGTCCCTCCGGGGTGTGGGAAAGAATGGTTTGGGTGGTCAGAGGAGGTGGGTTGGGAATGGGAGAGAGAGACTTACATTTATTACAATATTGTTAACTGACGAAGGTGTCATTCATGTCTATATCATCAAAGCCTCTGGGGCATGCCTATATCTAGGGTTTACCCTACAAAATCTGCATGGGAGGCAATTAGACTTCCAAACAACATGTTCCTTGATGGAGTTCTGTTTTCTGGTTAGCTATTTGGGGCAGGCTTCGTTACTTGGCTTTCTTATTTCTACATAAAGACGCATCACTGGAACAATAAACCCGCGGTGTGAATTCATGAGGCAGATGACAAATAAAGCGTAGAAAGTCCAAGAGTTATCTTGCACAACTTAATCGCTGCAGATTTTTGCAGGACCCGAAGCACGATTAAATCAAGACAAACCAGAGTCTTTTCTTGCTACACCGCAAAAATATACCGCCGGAGGTGTAGCGGCCGGGGGTCAAGGGGGTCACGATAACCTCGGTAGCTTCCCCCCGAGGGGAAGAGGGTCCACGGGTCCCCTCCTAATCGCCACAAAACGCCGGGGGAGGCTTCCCCCCGGAGAGAGCAGGTTCGGCCGAACTCACCTCGGGAGACCGCGCCGGGGCGCCCGGTGCCTTCGTAATCCAAGTCGAGGGTACCCCTGACCGAGTCGATTGACCTCGTACGAGGGCGGGTCAGCGTCAAAAAGCGGGGCTCGATCGAGGCACCTCCCCGATGACCTGAGTGGCACATTAATTAGCTCAATCACCCCACGTGCCGCATCATGGCAATCCACCAACCCTGCAAACCTACGCCTGCAGGGGGTGGGTGACTTGACTGATAGGGACATCAAGGGCACGTGACGCCTCTGGGAGCACAGCGGCCAAGGCGCCACTTGAGGGGCATACGTCGATCCATGCTTTCAATGCGATGTCAGGGACGGGGCGCGTGAGGCCCCCGAAGGGCGTGCCGAACACGCACTCCGTCGCCTATAAATATGGCTCTCACCCCCTCCATACACGGATCCCACTCCTCACAACTCTCTCTCTCGACATCTAGCTCTAAAACTACTCTCTCTTTCTCGAGTTCTCCACTATACTTCTCTCTCAGTCGCTGACTTAGCCATCGAAGTGCCTTCCCGGACCACCACCGTCCGGGCTAGGCAGGGCCGGCCCAGGCCCAAGGCTCCTGGCTGGGCCTAGGGCACCCAAAATGACCAATTTTTGGGCACCCTACCATTTTATACCAATGGGCTTGACTAGAACACTTTTTGGACCAAAATAAAGGGAAAAAATCCATTAGAAGTGACAAAAGAGCCCAACATTGTGGCCCAATATTTAAAAAAGACCCAAAAACTATTGTGGCCCAAAATTTAAAAAAAGGCCCAAAGCTAAAACTGATTTAAAAGAAAATCATTTTCTGCTTGTTACAGTTTTTATTTCTGGTTTTGTAAAAAATCAAGACAGTTAATCAAGACAGTTCTAAACGAAATGATTAAGTTTAGTTTATTATTTGCTTAAAGAAAAAGTAATTAGGTAGTAATTTTCTAATCTTCTTGTTAGAGTTTCGAGTGGGTTTGTATTTGGGATTTCTAAATTGACACAAGTTCTTGAGTTTTCCCAAGTAACCAAAAAGTTGATCAAATTTCATTGTTTTTCCAACAAATAAAGTCATAATATTAATTCCAATGATCAAATTTCTTACTTATTATAAGTAGTTAAATGAGCCATTTTGACCCAAATTTTTTAGAGGAAACTTGAAAAACAACAGATTTGGGTAAAACTAGGGTTTGGCATTTGCATGGCAAATGGTTTTTGACCCAAATTTTGTTTCAAAAAAGACACAAGATCTCTGATCTCTACATCGTTGTTAAATTTAGCTTGTATTAATACCTTTTTGACGGGGATATTGTAGTAACAAAAACGTAGAAAGTTTGGTTGAGGAACACGAAAATTTTTAGGGCACAATTTTTTTAATTAGGCCTAGGGCATCCAAATACCTTGGGCCGGCCCTGGGGCTAGGTACTAACGTGGTTGCTCTCTTGTGCAGGTCCTACTCCGGCGTACCCCAGCAGCTCCGGTACCCCTCTCCGACGAGTCCCTAGGGACCAAGTGAGGTTCAGCCCAGCTCCTCCCCCTCAGTGTAATTCCAAACGGGCAAAAAGGCCAGTCCGGTGAAGAGCCTCCCCCACAGGAGGCATACAAGAGAGGAAAATCGATTAACAAATAGAATCGGCATTTTCAAACCAGTTGAAGAGTGGCGAGCATACTTCAAGCACGACCATCATTGCAAAGAACAGGGCAGAAAATGAGGATAAAAAAGAGCAAGTTTTTTACACAATTTAGATTACGGCAAGAGACACAGAGAACAAAAGAAAATATAATGAGCAGACAAGAAAATTCGCATATGGAATAGCAGATGAACTCAAATCCCCGTGCTATTTATTGTCCAATTTCTTGAAAAGAAAATTTGGAAAATACGACCATCGAATTCAAAATATTACTGAGACGACACATAGGGAAGAATCAATAATTTTATCTCATGTTTCAATAAATATTGATATCGAATCAATGTCAGAAGCCTGAACACAATTGGAATAAATATTTTATGCAAGTGCCTAAGCAACAATAGAATTTATCCAGGCGAACACATCGCTGATACTGAGTTCAAAGTCCGAGGGCTTATTATATACTGGTTCCAAATAGATTAATGTACTCACAGCTTCCATAAGAAAAAGGATGTCCGGAAAAAAACACTACTGTATCATTTATTAACCACCACAATAAAAAAAAAAATAGCAATAGAAAAACAATAGTACTACCTGAAAACAACAAAGACTATAAACTCTAAAAGCATATCCCAAACGCAAAATTAAAAAAACAAAAAAAAAAAAAACAATTTGGAGCGACGCAGCTGAAACCCAGAACCCTAAAATCATATCCCAAACGCCACGCTAGAAAAACAGCTGAAAACAAAAGAGACTAAAGAAAGAAAATCAAAACCACAAAAGAAATCGAAGGAAGAGAGAAAACGCATATCAAATCAGACCAAACATCTCTCGGCCAATCTGGGGCAACCCCTCTGTAAGAAGAAATCTAGGGCTTACGAAGTTGGCGATCCGCGATGATTCGGCCAAGCCTGAGTCGAAGTATTCAGTTCTTGGCGGTGGAGAGAGAGAGAGAGAGAGAGGACGCTGTTTAGTGTTTACAGTCAAATGCAATACAACGTCGTTTTCCACAGACAATGGCGTCGTTTTATGCTTCAAGAACGGTGCCGTTTGGACGAAAATGGGCGAGTGAAAGTTGAACCCCGTCGGGCTTTGCAGTTCAAAAGGACAGATGAACCCCTTCGTACTTTATGTATGGAATTATGACCCATTTTCCCTTTTTGTGCTATATGTAGAAATAAGAGGACCCATCTCTAAAACCATCTCTAGAAATTTCAAACAAAGTGTTTAAAAATTACCTTAATTATACTATCTCTATTTTTTAAAATAGTCTTTACTGTCTCTACTAATATACAAAAAGAGAAAATTGTGACGAATAGGTTGGCAATGGACATATTCTTTTCTTTTTTGAGATGTTGAGGCGATTATCATTCACAGAAAAGTCATAACGCGGTACCAATACCTATAGATCATTCTTTTTCTCGCTATTTTTTTAAAAAAATTGTCATTAGGAATAGGGAAAATGTGGTCTGTTTGAGCTAATGTGTTTAGTAATGAATTACGTGAACTGATGGGTGTTCAAAGTATGGGGATGAGTCATGAGTGTTCAAATAAAACCTAAAACAAAATTACTTACTAGTAAAATTTCAAAAAAAGAGAAATAAGGGGTTCAGTTGACCACTCACCCCAAAGGGTGGAGCCACCTACGTATCACCCTTTTTAAGTAATATGTGCTTTGACAAAAATTCGAGATGACTCAAACATGAAATGACAAGACCCGATGCCCGCCCTACTTGAAGTCACCATAACCCATATCAGTTTAGGTAAAGGACACATTTACATTGGTGTTTATCCTAATATTTTATGGGTATTCTTATCAACAATAAAACAAAAAGAAGACAAAAACAAAACACACTCCAGTCAATTGGGGACGTCAATATTATTCAAAGAAAGCGAATGATTGGTTAGATTATGAATATTGAAATAAATATATTAAATAAAACAACTAGTTCTATCACTGAATTGGATAAGGCCGGGGTAGAACTAAAGAACCCCCATTGGGGAGTGAAATATTGCATGAAACCATAAGCTCCCAAGCAGTGGGAGGAGCCCTGGGCTCTAATTGCGTGTCTGTTGAAGAATGAGCCAGTGACTCATAGGCAGTGGTTTGGTTAAGAGAACCCACCGGAGCATGTTATGGGTCGTTTTATTGTCAACAATAAGGCAAAAAAAAAAACACACACACACACTCTAGCGTATTTTTTTCATTTTTTATATACTTTCACACATTCCTATATACTTTTCACACATTTTAATATGTCTTTTAAATTGTAACGGCAGCTCAATGGACTAATTTTAGAATTTTTGTATTTTATTTTTTGATCGGGAATTCATCCTATTTCAATTTGTGGTTACTCAAGTTTTCTTAAGCTTTGGCGCCTTTCTGAAGCTGCGTGGAGTGGATGAACTTTTCTCGTTAAGAGCAAACGGGTGAGGCTACGCGTGGCTTCATGTGGAGCATTGGATTTGGCAGAGCAAATCTTGACCGTATACTGGACAATATTGGACAACGAACTAGAAGGAGCTGAACCCAGTGACCTTGACCAGTCAAAACACCGACTTCAAATAAGACAAATTAATAGGGTTCAAAGCTTCATGTCATGGTAACACTTTGACCCATTCTGGGCCGGCCCTAAGATTTTCGAGGCCCTAAGCGATGTTTGAAAATTTGTTGGGAATGTTAAAAAATCAAATTAATTGGACATCGGTAGCCATATGGTCGGATAACATTTATTTAACGAAAAATGGATGGCTAGTATCATTTAGAGAATAAATTGTTAAGACATTTCTCTCAATTGTGTGCCCACTAATCTCTTATGAACATAATTTTTTGTATTTATGATGTGCTCAACATTTTTTTAAAAAAATGACGATTTAGATCACAAATACAAATTTCAGATGACGCGCAATTGATGTCACTATGGGAGTGCAGTGACTTGGGTCGCTACAAGGACCCCAAGTCCGTTGCCATAATGTGAAGAACACCTTTTTTTTGTTTCAATTTGGTCTTTAGTTGGAAATATTTTGGTAGTAGAAATGAAGATAAGGAGGGTTGAACACGCAATCTCAAGGTTAAAACAGTTGTAAGTTATAGCCTAAACTAACCTAACTTCAATGCTATGTACACTTGGCATAAATTATATATAACATAAATTTTTATTTGAGGGCTGTATTTTTTTCCAAAAAACTAGGGGCCCCAAGCGCCGCCCCTGTCTTATGCCCAGGGCCGACCCTGGACCCATTGTTAGTTAATGGTGGCTATGGGGGGACACGATGGTAGGGAATGAGAAAATAACAATGGGTACTGTGGAGTAGTTGCAAAAGGAACACTAGCGCGGAGGGTTGTACGAGACGTATGCGGGTAAGGAAAGCTCTGGTCTTGGGGGGTTATGATAGAACGGGCATTGTGATGGTGGCTCAATATTGGGCAACAAAGAGGCCATGGTGAGAGGGAGGAAGAAGTGGAATATCTCCTGAGGAAGAAGTGAAATATGTCCTTGTTTTTTTACGTAATGCCATGGGGGAGGGTAGGTTTCAATTTCATCCCTATATTTTTAAATATGTCCTTTTTTTTTTTTTACGTAACGCTACGGGGGGAGGGTAGGTTTCAATTTCATCCTTATATTTTTAAATGTCTCAATTTCGTTCATATAATTTTATGTAGGTTTCAATTTGGTCTTTGTGTTTTAAATGTTTCAAATTCGTCCTCAAGTTTTCTATTTTGTTTCAATTTGGTTAATTTTTTCTCTAATTACAAAACTGTCATTTCTTCAAGTTCATAAAATTATATATTATGCCTTTAAGGTTTATATTGTTTGCTTGAGTTATGTTTTTAAACACTTTAAATTGTTTTTAATGGGTTCGAGTGGGTTTCTTCAAACCACTACATATTTCTTTAAATTTTGTGCAATTAATTTATTTTTTCTTGATACATTGTAATAGTAGATTTATCATAAGTATTTCAAGTACTACTTATTCATGTAATTCGTTAAGAGATAAATATATTCGCAATACCAGATCCACTAAGTTAGCCAAGGCGAAAAGCCAATGCTGATTGCATTCAAGTAAAAAAGTAGAAAACACACACCTAATATTTATAAGAAGTATTCATAAAATTACCTTGTATCTATTAGGTAGGAACACCCCATCTTTTTCTTATATATATATATATATATATATATGGAAAACTTCACATCCACACCTCCCGGAAATAAGAAAAATTTGGTTTTTTTTGTGTTGCAAATTTTTTTTTGGAAAATCCGATCCGTCCAATGTGTTCAGAAGGTGTTTTCAAGGGTCCATGCGGAAAATCTTCAAAACAAAATACCGGGAAGGGCTTGATCCAAGCATTTTCCCAAAAGATCGTATTTATATATTTTGCGAAAACTGCTTGGATCAAGCCCTTCCCGTATTTTTTTGAAGATTTTTCGCAAGGACCCTTGAAAACACCTTCAACACATTGGACGGATCGGATCGTCAAAAAAATTTTGGATCAAAAGTCCTGGAAATCAAAAGTCCTGGATAAGAAGTGGAACCTATATATATATATACACAAATTATCCAATCAAGGATCCCGGATGGTAGGTTTTTTGGTGTTTTGATGCTTTTAAAAATTGTTTTTGGGAAATCCGAGCCGTCAATGTGTTCAAAAGGTGTTTTCCAAGGTCCATGCGGGAAATCTTCAAAAAAATACCGGGAAGGGGCTTGATCCAAGCATTTTTTCGCAAAACCGATCGTCAAAAAAATATCGGGAAGGTGGAGTTCGGATCCGGGACTCCCGGATTAGATAGTGACTGTATATATATATATATATATATATATATATATATATATATATATATATATAATTAAAGACCTCGATCCCCACTCGAACCCATAAAAAACAGAACATATCCTATGAGGGCTCCCTCACAAAAAAAGTGCGGGAAAACAGTTGTGGGCCGGTGGATCCTATGCCCTTCACGCGATCCAACGACTAACAACTATTTTCCCGCACTTTTTTTTGTGAGGGAGCTCTCATAGGAAACTTCTTGTATATATATATATATATACACGTACTCTCCGGTCAAGGATCCCGGAAATCCCGGATTGAAGCGTTTTGGAGCATTTAGAAAATGTTTTTGATGATCGAGCCGTCAATGTGTTCAAAAGGTGTTTTCCAAGGCCCACGCGAAATCTTCAAAAAAATACCGGAAGGGCTTGATCCACGCAGCTTTTTCGCAAAACCGCATATTTACAAAATTGCGTGGATCAAGCCCTTCCCGGTATTGTTTTTTGAAGATTTCAGCTTGAACACATTGACGGCTCGGATCGTCAAAATTTGATCCGGAACTATGAGATCCGGACCCAAGGGTCCCTGGACAGAGAGTTCCTCTATATATATATAAAGACCCCGATCCCCACTCGAACCCATAAAATATATTTAAATATTTCAAACCCAAATTTAAAGAAGTAAATATAATCTTATAAACTTTAGAGGCATAAACTATAGATATTTATAATTAAAGACCCCAGTCCCCACTCCAACCCATAAAAAAATATTTAAATATTTAAAACCCAAATTTAAAGAAGTAAATATAATCTTATAAACTTTAGAGGCATAAACTATAATCATATAAGGTTGAAGGAAAACTTTGCGGTTAGAGAAAAAACCAAATTGAAACAAACCAAAAACCTTACGGCCCGCTTGGATGCCGTATTAGATTGAGAGAGATTAAATAGTCGGGGGAGATAAAATAATAGGGGTGATTAAATAAGAAGGGTGAGCCCACATTGATGTGATAGTTAAGAATGGAGGATTAAATAGCCCATGGTTTGGATGGGGGATTAAAAAGGAGGGATAAAGAGGGTGGATAATGTAAAAATCAGTCAAATGACTATTTCGTCCTTGCGAATACCCATATTAAATTATACATTTAAATAATTATATAAATCCAAAAAAATAATTATATAATATTTAATTTAGGGCTGGAGGGAATTGCCTAATAAACTAGAGGGGATAAAGTGTAATTTGAGACTAAATAAAATCCCAAGCAAAGAGACAACCGTCCATTTTTCCTTTTTTCTTCTTTTTTTTTCTCTTCATCTTCTTTCTTCTTGTTTTGAACGAACCCAAAACACACATCTACCACCGCCGCCTCCAACAATTCAACAACGATGACGACGACGATCAAACATCCTTCTCACTGCCGACGACGCGCGATCCCCCTCCTCCGGCGATCGGAGCTCTGACGAACAGAGGAAATTTCTGGGTCTAAGAAGGTAAAAAAAAAATACAAATTTCTGGGTTTTCCTTTTCTTAATCCGAAATTGTATTTGTAAAATACTAGTTTTTTTTGTAAAATTTGGATTGAATGTTGTTAACAATGTTGGTTTGTTCCTGTGTGGGGGTGTTCCGAGAGGGGTAGCCCAGTAATTCGGTCCCGGATGAGAACCCGGACTAAACATAAGCACCCCCTGCTTATGTTTAGTCCGGGGGAAGGGGGATGAGGGGAGGTCGGATGATTTAGTCGGGGAGAAGTTTTGGTGCTCCCAAACCTTGGATGAGGAGTGGGACCGGGATGAGGAGAGGCCGGATAATTTAGTCAGGGGTCGAAACCCTCATCCAAACGGGCTCTTAAGGATGTAAATGAAACGTTCAAAATATAAGGACCAAAATGAAACTTAGATAAAATTATAAGGACAAAATTGAGACATTAAAAACTATAAGGAGCAAACTGAAACCTATTCATAACTATATAGACAAAAATACTAAACAGTCAAATGTTAATCGATGACATACGAGTTGACCGAACCATTGACTAACAGTTACTGGGGTCTACGTGAAATACGAGTACAAGTCTCAAGGAGAAGAGAGTAATTCCACATATGTGGAGGGGGATATCTGTAAAAAAGAAAAACCTCGAGGGGGGGGTCATTGAAATTTACCCCTAATAAAACAAAAAGGGTCAGAAAGTCAACATTTAGGGTTTGATGCGGGAATAAAAATCCAAAGAGATCTGGATAAGGAGGTTCATTTCGATCACTGAACGGCGAGAAGGCTCCGGCAATTGAACGGCGATAGAGACCATTCCGACCATTGAACCGGCGATGTCGTACCCACTCGGCTCTAATCCTGGGTTATACTATATCCCCAAATCCCACAACCCTTTTCCGAAGCCTAAAGACAGGGTTAACTGGCTTTCTATTCCAGGCAAGGTTGAGTGTCCCACTCTCGCCACCACCGCCCCGGCCAAAACCGAACCAATAACCGCCGCCTCCCCTTCCTCCGCGGCAGACGTTGCAGCGGCAGTCTTCCCCGTGGCCGCACCGGCCCCCGCGGCAGCAGCCGTCGCAGGCGATTGGAACATTGGTCTAGGCCTGATCCTGAGAAAAGGTGCGATTGTTTTGTTTATGTCTATGCGGGATGACTTTTTTTCTTTTTCGTTTGGTTTTGTGGTTCTTGTGAGTAAGGTCAATATGCTGCTACTATTTATGTTGTTGTTTGTTATCTATAATAATTACCTTTATTTGAAGTTTAATAACTAGATGGTCTTGTGTTCTTGTTTGTTTTTTCTTTTTGGTAAGGTAAACTTATCAATAATTACCTCTCTTTCGAAGGAATGCAGAGAATGACTAATCCCCTTGAAGATTCTGAGAAGTTTATGAGATTGAATCAGTTACATTTACATCAGTCATGTGCTTATGTTAAATTATCCCACATTGCTCATCTAAGCCACCCAAGCCTGGTTAATAAATTATTGAGGTTACTCCACCTATTGCCAATTGGTTTTAGGTTGGAACCCTCCAAGAAATTTAACTTGGTATCAGAGCTAGGTCTTGGGTGGCCTTAATTCGTACCTCCACGTGTACCATGAGAAGTTTATGAGATGGAATCAATTATTCATTTACTGAATTATATTTACAGCGCTAATATAGAGAGATAACTGACTTACCCGATACACTTCCTAACTAACTCATTACACTGCCTAATTACCTAACTAACTCGTAAGCTTCACCTACAAGAGAATACTCCAGATGACCTGACTAGGAATTCTGGTTATTGCCTCTATATCCAAACGAATTGCGACCTCGATTTCTTCTAGTGTTAAAATGCTGACCTCCTCTTTGGTAACTGCCTCTGTGATAGCCTCTATTGTTTCTGGAATTATAGCAATTCTGAGTAAATCGACCATAGAATTGAGAGGACTTAGGGCTATTTCGAGTAACAGAGTAAGCCACAATTGGGTCAGTACTTGGAGCCTGGATTGAGATTCAACGTGCTGTGCTTCAGTACAAGAGAAGAGAGATATGCCATTGATATGGGTTCAGATCGAGTGCGAATTGATGTCTTAAAAGCATCATACTCCCTAGGTTGTCCTTTTAGAGTAGCAAGAAGCAAATCTTCTTCATCAATTGAACAAGATGCAAGAGCAAGTTGATTTGCAATGTTGTTGATCTCTTGAAGGTAATATTCCATAGATCCAGTCTTTTTAGTTATAGCATTCAATTTGTTCTTGAGTTGATGTATGTGTGATCGAGAAAGAGAACTGAATCGCTTCTCTAGGGTTTTCCAAACATCAAAACACGACTTATAATACATTACAATTGTATACACGAGGAGAGAGTTGCTTTGATGCTGCTCAAGAAATGTGGGTCAATTGAATTCCACAGAACACAATCTGGATTCTTGATCTTCTTCGCATCTGAATCAAGAATGAACTCAGGTGGTTGAGTTCCAGAACCATCAAAATACTCGAGCAGATTGAGAGCGAGAAGAATATTCTAAAGTTGATTGTGCCAGACATTGTAGTTCCCTGAGTCGAGCTTTACTGTGATGAAGGAACTGATGTTAGAGTTGAGAAGAGAGAGATTAAGAGGTAAGGTAGAAGATGAAGACAGCGAAGCCACTGAAGGATCGTATTAGGGCTTGTTAAAGCTTTTGCCTTTGATCCCAAGAGAAGAGATTGACATAGAGAGACCAACTGTAATTTTATTTCATTTCTCAAGAATCTCAACACTCAACATTCTGCATTTCATCACATAATTATAGCACAAACTATCCTACCTACCACCTAGCCAACCTCCGTAAAAGACTACAAGAACAGTTTCCACTAACTATTCTAGAGAGAACTTATTCAGTGCGGCTGCCATGTGATCACAGTGTCTAACATCCACCCCATTATCACAGAGCACACAATCCACTGTATACACCACAACCTACCTGTAAAGCCTATTCCTGGTAGCACGTCTTCCACGAAAACCAGTCTTGATAGCATTCCAAGCATAGAAAGAGGAATAGATACCAGAAACATTAGGAGTATTGGCAACAATTATATGAGTAATTGAGTTTCATGGTCTAGGCCACGTCCATGTGTCTCCATGAATAATAGTAGACACTATAGCACCTAAAGATCTGCGCATATGGAAAACAACCTTGCTTCCAAATCTGTGGTACAAACGGCCAAAAGCACAGTTGTCCAACCATAAAAAAGAAAAAAAAAAGGAAAAAAAAAGAAAAAGAAACAGACTGTCCATTCCCCACCTCCCATCTCATCAATGGTTGACTAATAGATCTCTCAGTTTAAACAACTTTCTCCTAATCAATGAGGCATCTTGAGGAAGAGTTATGTACCAAAAACAGTGGTGTTTGATTATGTATGTGTGAATCCCTTTGACCCAGAGGATGTCAGCTTTGTAGTTTAAAGGCTAAAGCCCACATATGCCTGACCATTGAAGCCTTGTTCCAATTCTTAAGCAGCTTAAGGCCCGAACCCCCCTCTGCCTTAGGAGAGCACACTGCCCGGCTCAATTTAGATCCAGCAGATTTCAGCTCAATGCCAGCCCATAGAAATGCACTCATTAATTATCCTCTCAATCTCCCTAAAGAGCCTTTGAGGTAGGATAAAGATAGAGCTCTAGCACACTTGAATGCTAAAACTAACTGACATAATCATTTGTGCTCTTCCTCCATAAGAGAGCTTCCTGTTGGACCAAGATTTAATAACCAAGGTTTGATCCTAGCAACCGTTTTCTCCCTTCTTTAGAATTTCAGTCTCTCTACCTTATTCTAGTTGAAATGAGATGGACTCCAAGGTACTTAATGGGTAAGGAAGCTTTAGGGATGGCCGTTGTGCCCCTCAGCAACAGCTTAACATCCTCAGAGACAGAATTTAAAAGATATCAAATTTTTCCTATGTTGGGCTGCAAACCAGATTAGTGGAAGAACTCATTGAGAGTGTCTTTGAAAGTGTTGAAGGATCTGCAATCAGCCCCACACAAAATAAAGTGGTTGTAGCAAAAACAAGATGTGAGAGTCTCAGCTCTGCACATTTAGGGTGGAAAACAAATTGGCCTCTACTAATCCGATCGTGGAACAGAGCAGAAAGAAGCCTCCATCTCTAGTAAGAAAAGATAAGGGGAAAGGGGATCCCCCTTTCTCAGCCCCGTCTTACTAGAGAAGCACCCATGCATCTCACCATTTATGATAATTCAGTATTTTAGAGAAGAAACACATTATTTAAGCCATTGAACATAAAGCTCCCGATGATCCATAGCCCGCATAGTATCAAAGAGGAAACCCCAGTCCGCTGAATCTTAAGGTTTCATAATGTCTAACTTCAATGCGCGCCTTGGTCTTCCCCCTTAGTGATGGCCCCTAACCAACTCTTGTGTTAAAGCATCCAACTCAAAACCAATTGACAATGAGTGGAGAGGCTGCCCAAGCACATATACTAGCTTTGGAGGTTATAATTAACCAATGTGGGACAAACTCTAACACTCCCCCGCACGTGCGACCCCTGACCTGCACGTGAAGAGATAAACAACAATTCAACACAAACGACAACTGTCAACCATCAACGACAAACTAAGGGGAACCAACCATCAACAATATAGATTATAGTCTTGTGTAAAAGCCTTCGAAAGCCTAGCTCTGATACAATTTTAATGCATCCAACTCAAAACTAATTGGCAATGAGTAGAGAGGCCGCCCCGGCACATATACTAGCTTTGGAGGTTATAATTAACCAATGTGGGACAAGCTCTAACATCTTGCATAGGCAAAATGTCATCCATGATACCTGCCCTTTATGATTGTTGATTGCTGTATTCCAATCTGCTTACTTAAGATACCTTGAAGCCTGTTTGCCAAATTTCTGGTGACACGCTTATAAGGAACATTACAACAGGCAATGGGTCTATAGTCCTCGAACTCTTGAAGGAGTTTGGGTCTTAGGAATGAGGGTTATGGCTGTGGAATTCCAATCAGATAGCATAATCCCATTCCCTAAAAAATAATGCACATCCTCAAGAAAATCAGATAGGAGGAGGAATTGTACTCATTAGGGCCAGGGGCCTTTTCCCCAGTAATTGGTTTCAGAGCAGTAATAATCTCCTGATCAGTCCAGAGACACTTTCCAAGTAATAGCTTAAGTCAAAGGAACACAGTCATCCTATTTGTGCTGAAAAACAAGACCCCAAGAGGCCCTGGTAGTAGTCCAAAATTTCCCCTTTGATCTCAACCTTGTCCTCCAAACCTAGTGTCATCAGCCTTGGTACGGCTAAGAATGGTGTTCCTCATGCTACGAGTGAGTATTTTGTGATGAAATTTTTTTGAGTTTTTGACTCTGTCACCCATAGCCAACCGCTCAACTCAGATTTCTGCTTGAAAATAGACTCATCTGCCTGCATAACTGAGTTCACTGAATCTGGTGAATAAGGTTTTCTGCAACTCTTAGGAAACAGCATTGAAAGGTGAATCAAGACACTGTTTTTGCACACTTTCCAAATCTAATCTAGCTTGAACCACGTTAGCGCTAATGTCAAGAAAATGGGGCTTATTCATAGCCCTAAGCTCAGGCTTCCATCTTCGTAATTTCAAACTAAGTCTGAGCATTGCATTCTTCAACAGAGATTGGCACCAAGAATCCAAGACAATGTCCTTAAACTTTGGATGAGCGGCCATCCAAAAGTTTAAAAATCTACAAGTCTTTTCTCTAGCAATGTGGGGCATCACGAAAACCACCAAAGATCAATGTTGGGTTTGAAGAAGATGCTTAGAACTCATTGAGATTAGAAAAAAGGTGGGATGGCGTTTTTTCTTTTTTGTTTTGTTGTGTGCTTGTTGAAAGGTCAGTTGTTGTCTTGTTGACTGTCGTATAGAACGATTTGGATTGACTTGTGTTGTTGCTGCTGCTGCTATTATTGTTTTGTTGTTGTTTGTTATATATAAATACCTCTATGCGAAGTTTTATTAGATGGTCTTGTGTCTATCCTTCTTCTGCAAACTGCAAAAAGGCACTAGCAATAACTCTGTTGTTTGTTTTTTCTTTTTTGGTTAGGTAATCTTATCAATAATTAGCAGCAGAAGCCACAACAACAGCAGCAGGAGAAAGGTGTGACTTTGGTTTGTTTAATTATCTACGGGTTTGGGTTTTTTTCTTTCATTTTGTTTTATGTTTCTTTCGAGTAAGGTCAATGGTCTTATTGACTGTTGGAGAGAACAATTTGGATTGGCTTGTGTTACTGTTGCTACTGCTACTATAGTTGCTGTTGTTGTTTGTTATCTTTGTTATCTGCAGACTACAATTACCTCTATTTTAAGTGTAATTAGATTGTCTCGTGTCTATCCTTCATCTTCAAACTGCAAAAAGCCACAGTAATTACTCTATTGTTTGTTTTTCTTTTTTGGTAAGGTCATGTTATCAATAATCACCTCTTTTGAAGGGACTGCAGAGACTGATTAAATCCCCTTGAATATTCTGCTTTTCCTGTCTCTCCTAATATAGATAATAGCAGCAGCAAAAGATATATTGAGCACCATTGAATTTACATTTTTGCCCTTCGCTTTTGATACAGCCCAATAAACTCCTTTCTCAAGTCCTTTAGGAGCTCTACTAGACCCCATCTATGCAACAAAAATTTCCGCATCCAATTGAGATAGAGAGGGCAACTTTAGTTTTATTTCATTTGTCAACATTTTACATTCTGCATGTCATTACATATTTATAGTACAAAAACAAACCATCCTACCCGCCTTGGGCAGGACTCGTAATAAATTCACTTCACGTTCCAGCTTTGAGATACATGCACATTCCAAACGTTTATTAATATATATTCTTTTATACACTATTTTTAGTTAGTTTTGCGGTAGTAATATATTTTTTTACATATTTATCACATCACGGTTCAATTCTGGTTCGACCATTGTTGAACTGCTGACTTGTCCACCCAGTCCATTTTCTGGTTTGCTCACTGATCCGTTTTTCAAACATTGATATAAACTGACTGGCCAAGACAGGTAACAATTATTATTATTTTTTTTACTTTCACAAATACAAGAAGATTTAGCGAATTCTTTTTGTTAACACCCCCTTAATTTGTGGATAAATTTTTGAATTTGAAAACCTTTGAAAATAATCTCATTAGTTTTTAGTATTTTCTTGAATCGACATCATGATTTGCTTAGTGTACAACTATGCAAAGAAATGTTTTTAGCCAGACCATTAATATCTATATCTATTCCTACTTGGCTAAACATAAATCCAGATACAAACTCGTGGCTGTTTATCACATTAGGTGGTTTTCCAAAAGAAGCTAACAAAGAATAAATAGCCCTTTAACCTTGGATCCGTGCAGGTCATTCTACCATTATTCTAAACCATTGCACATTCAAAACTCAAAAAATGGTTCAATTATTTTATGTTCATTTACATGTATTTGGAAGTCTGTTTGCAGTCTCCTCTTTTTCTATCCATGTAGTAGCTTGGACATTCTGTGATTGGCAAAGTCAGGCATGAGTAGATGTTAAATCTTATAATAATTTATGTTGAAAAAAGCGAGGGAATTGACAATACCATATCCTACAAGATATTGTGTCATATTTTTATAGGATTCATAATCCTACGCAGTATCTTTGTATGGGGGAGGCCGAGATTGCGAAGTTAGACCCAAATACTTAGACCCTCTCTTCTGTTTTAGGCCCAAACATTAAAACAAGTCCCAATTCAGGCCTTCAAGGGCTCAAAACAGCAAAGTAATGAATGGCACTATAGAAATAGTGATTAACTTTAGGTCTAGATTGCAAAAGGAGGAAAAATCTACAATGACGCTCAAGTTCAGTGCCTTTGAGTGCATGAATAAAAAAAATTCTGTAGCTACTGTATTCTTCCAATGAAGTAAGAAGAAAGCAAATGTACAAAAAACAGAGCAAGGTCCTCGCCTCCGTAAATGTAAAATTCCCAATACCATATCCTACAAGTTATTGTGTCATATTTTATAGGATTCACAATCCTACGCCTTTATCTGCTTATGGGGGAGGCCCAGGAAGCCACTTCAAAGTTAGACCCAAATAACTTAGACCCTCTCTTCCATGTTAGGCCCAAACATTAAAACAAGGCCCAGGTCAGGCCTCCAAGGTCCCAAAATAGCAAAGTAATGAATGGCACAATAGAAATACTGAAATAGTGATTAACTTTAGGTCTAGATTGCAAAAGGAGGAAAAAATCTACAATGACCCTCAAGTTCAGTGCCTTTGAGTGCATGAATAAAAAAAATTCTATAGCTACTATAATCTTCCAAAGAAGTAAGAAGAAAGCAAATGTACAAAAAAAGTGAGCAAGCTCCTCGCCTCTGTCAATCTAAAATTCCCAATACCATATTCTACAAGATATAGGGTCATATTTTATAGGATTCACAATCCTACGCCAGTATCTTCGTATGGGGGAGGCCCAGGAAGCCACTGCAAAGTTAGACCCCAATACTTAGACCCTCTCTTCTGTGTTAGGCCCTTAGTTGCACGAAGCGGGAGCGGATGCGGGGACGGGAGCGGAGGCACCTAGAAGTTCCCAAGGTTGGGAGCGCTTAAGGAGCGTATATAGATCATATTTAAATATGTATATAAAATATCTTTAAATACTTAACCGTTGAAGGAAAAATGGTACTTATTGAGAATTTTCCCTATCTTAAAGGGTAAATTTTTTGGAAGTTACGTATTTTCAATTTGCAAACTTCTTGTCTCATGTGATTTTCATATTCTTATTTCCACACCCCTAAAAGTATGAGAATAATTGCTTTAATGGCCTGATAAGCTCCCATCCTAGTTAGGAGCGAGCTCCCATCTCGAAGGGAGTGAGCTCCCGTCAAGCTCCCATCTTGGGAGCACTGATTCGAGCTCCCGTCTTGGGAGCGCACCCATTTTAGAAGGTTCTTGCAACTAAGGTTAGGCCTAAAACATCAAAACAAGGCCCAGGTCAGGCCTCAAAGGGCCCAAAACAGCAAAGTAATGAATGGCATAGTAGAAATATTGCTTAACTTTAGGTCTAGATTGGACAAGGGCGAAAAAGCTACAATGACGCTCAAGTTCAGTGCCTTCGAGTGCATGAATAAAAAAAATTCTATAGCTACTATAATCTTCCAAAGCAGTAAGAAGAAAGCAAATATACAAAAAAGAGAGGAAGGTCCTCACCTTCGTCATTCTAAAATTCCAAACTCAATCTTCATCAAGTAAGATTTGCTTAATCTTGAAAAATTGGTGGGGGGGCTTGGTTTTGTGCTTTATTTTTTGTATTTAGGTGATGAATCAATTGATTTGAAATGTTTTGATTTTTGAAGTTGTTGTAGACTTGTAGTTCATGAACTTTGTTTGTGTTTTTTTAATTCTTATTTCGTGGGATTTGTAGTTCATGAACTTTGTTTGTGTTTTTTTTAATTCTTATTTCGTGGGATAGTGAATGCTTCGTTAATTTTTTGATAGGTTTCATGAATGGTTATTTTTATGTTAATTGTCAATTAGGTTGATGAATGATTAGTTTCATGGGCGATTAGAATGATGGACCTTTCAAGTCAAATAACGTCTAGGATAGTGAATGTTTAGTTTTGGGGGGTTTTGATAGAATTGGATGGAAAAACAATTCTTTCTTTATGGGAAAAGTTTATAAAGGGCTCCTTTGTCACCCTTGGCATTGGGCCTCTAGAATGTTATAGCTGGCATTGTCCTACGCATATTTGAATTAAGGAAATCAATCATGTCCTAAGACATTAATTAACAGAAGCTCTTCATCCAAAAATGCATTTTTTCCACTGTGAAATTTGAATCAATGTTATCCAACTTTTTGTATATTCCGTTAACAATATTATCATTACAATGGAACTTGTTTATACTTTATGTTTAATCGGTGAGAAATTTAAAAGAAGATGACACTAGCATCTTTGTACCATTGCAACTGGTTTGGGAGAAAATATTTTCTTCTATCTGACTTCTATGAGCTTTATCAGTTGATTGTGAAATCATGACTAGGCTTTTGTTTTACTTGCATAAATAAATGTGCACCCAGAGTCTTTTTTGGGAACATGAAATCATGATTAGGCTTACTTGGATAAATAAATGTGGTGGACCCAGAGTCTTTTGGGGGCTAATCCTTTATAGTTTACACTATACTTTCTTTGTTCCTTTTTGTTTCTCCCCTTTTCTAAAAAGCGTGTATTTTCTCAAGGGAATTTTTTTTTTCGTGAACATTTTTTTCAAAAGTTTTTGCACTCAAAGTAAAGAACAAATTGAGCTCTTTTAGTTGGTGCAAAAAAAAACACCTGAACTGATGTTACTTCATCGATAAAATGAAAGTTTTTAATATATTAGCTACTTTATTTAGTGGTTTGCAGCAAATCTACTTGTTTCAAAGATTTTGTCATTTTTGCTCAGTGGTTTGATGGTTTGAAAGACTTTTTGCTCATATAATTGAGACATGAATCAAGTGATAGCCATAGCTACCCTTAGCCACCTCATTATCCGCTGTCCTATGGTCACAATCCTATGTATTCATATCCTTAATCACACACCAATAAGAGCAACAAAGACACGGTGATAACATGCCATTGTCTAGTTATGGATTTCCTATGTATCATACTGGATGTGATGAAGCTAGTAGCAGTAGCAATCAAGTTCAATCTGAATTTGAAGAAGCTCCACGTCACTTATTTTGTTGGTGAATTTATTGTCATGTATTTTTCATTAGTAATTTAGTATTCTGTTGTCATGTGAGACGTTTTAGACTAATTCATTTGCGTGGTTTATGATATCTAATTTTAATTTGGCATAATAGCATGTGTCTTTATCTTCTTTTTGCCATGCAATGATGTAAGTTTATACCGAACGGCATTAAACTGAGGCACTACCAATTTAAAACACATAACTTCATATGAAATTAATTTCAGAATTGTCCGAAGTTAACACAAAAACATGAAATATATGGGATTAGGCACAAATAATATAAAGAATAGCCAAACACCACAAATGTGATTCTGAAAAATATACTTACATATCTGTAATTTAATGCTATGTTGTGCAAAATTTTAAAAAATTCAAGCCTCCAGGTACCGATACCGACATGCTATGACTGATACATCCCGAAATTGCAACATCGCAGCCAATACCATTATAGCGACTGATACAGGGATTTTGAACTATACTCTCTCTTGTTGTCTTGGTTTCACAAATGCCACAACCTTAGTATCTTCTTCCCCTTTGTAATTTCCGATCCATGAGTTTGGTAGCAAAATGTGGGGCGTAGAAATTAAGCCTTGAACTTGAGGGCTTGGAAAAAATAGAAGAAACAACATCAAAGATCTTATGAATAAATCCCATCAAGTGAGAGAAACCCTTTTTTTTCCCCCAAGAATAGTGAAATTGGAAGCCCAACCGATAATAAGACCTTTTTTTTATTTTTTTAAGATGTGTCAATGATTCTTGAAACAATTACAGCTCAAAAGGAATAGTTTCTTCTTTCAATATATCTGCCTATTTTTCTTTAAAGATTGGTGTATCACATTCTCGCGCGAGTCATTGAAAAAGTCCCAAATAAGTAGTCCAAAATTAAATCTAATGGCATAAGAGCATCTCCAATCCTTCAAACACTACGTGGAGTAGAAAGGGTAACTTTGGCATCCTCCTTTGATCCAACTCTGATAGGGGTGTACACGGTCCGGATCGGATCGGATTGACATGAATCCAATCCTAATTCGCGAGTCACGGTTTTTAGAAAATTCAATCCGTGTCCAGACCAAAAGTCTCGCGGTCCGGTTCCAATCCGATCCGCGAGCCACGGATCGGTTCTAGTTTTATCCACGGATTATATGTCATACGTAAATAAGTTACAAACAGTTTGATTAAAATAAAATCCTAAAAAATCCAAAAGTAGAAAACAAAGAGTCCTTAGATGGAGCACGTGATAGAGCCACAACTAGGGCCTAAACAAGCACTAGTAGAAGCATATAACTTAGTTCAGTTACATAGTGGAATAAAAACAAAGGCAGTTTAACCAAAAAAATAATAGTAAACAACTACTAAATTCATCAAAGTCCAATACAAATGCAAGGTAGTGGAATACATGAAAGCCCAATACAAATTGACAATATTTATAGGAGATAACAGTATTACTCTATATCAAATTGACAATATCTATAAAAATGATAAAAT
>JADGMU010001313.1:0-79817 GCA_016920895.1 Vaccinium myrtillus | reverse complement strand
TTTGCAATATAAGTTTCTGTGTCTGAGTCAGTTCTTTAAATGTAGCAATCATCTCAGCAAACTGACTAGATGACACATTTCCTCCAACTTCTGGATTCTTTGGGTCATCAACATGTATAGTCTTATTATTCCTGGTGCTCACTCGAGAAGTCTGGCCCATTCCCACATTTGGATCTTGACCAGTATGAGTTTTTGGGCCTGTCTGAAGGCCTTCAACTTGTTCGTTCTCTTTAGGATTAACATTATTCTCATCCTCTGGCGTTTGGCCAATCTGAGAATCATCTGCTTACTTCCTAAGTTTGGAGCCATTCAACACTTTCAGGTCCGACTAAGCGTGCCCGAAATGAATTGAAGCAATATCCGAACCCGTAGCAAAAAGCAGCAATAATTTTTATGAAATGTATCCGACAACATAAGACCACCAACCCAGTTAACGATTAAATCCCCGAACAAAAATGCAGTAGTAACAGAGTAGCCACTTAAATGGCAGCCACAAATCAAAGACCACCACCAAAGTTAACGTTTAAATGGCAGCCAATATATTCCCAGGTTATGAATAAAGTCATCAATAGAGTATGTATTAGGACCCCACTTAGTTTTGACCCAAAAGGCAACTCTGAGTTTGATTAGCTCCAAAACCTCCACCCAATCCAAATGAGCATTATCAAACATGTGCATGTTTCTCATGTTCCAAATAGACCTTATGACTACCTAGTTGAGTTAACCATCCAAAGCACTGAACTCTATGAGGAGCAACATTTTTCCAAATCAAGTCGAAAACAATATTAGAGGAATCAAGACCTTTTAAGAGTTGGTACATAGAAGATACAGAGTACCTGTTAGAGTTACATGCAATCCAAGTGAGTTGATCCACACCACCATTTGTTATATTGTCTCCCCCCTATCCAGCATACCATGCAAGGCCATCAACGTCTCTTCCTCCCATTGGTGCAGCCTTCTTCTGAACTGAAATTCCCATTGTAAATTCTCCTCTTTCCTTGCTAGAATGTCCCACAGTGTTTCATCTTTGTTAGTGATTAGTCGAAAAATGGTAGGGTAAATCACAACAAGACAGGATTCATTAAGCCAATTGTCCTTCCAAAATAGTATATTCCTGCCATCACCTACTCTGAATTTGACATTCTCCACGAATTTCGAGAACATATGAGGCTATCTTTCATGAACTAGAATAATGTCCTTCCATAGGATTGATATTTTGTTATTAATTTCCTTGTTAGGAGACCAGCTTCCCTCCTCTAGTTTGTATTTGGCTACAATCACCTTACGCCATAAAGTATCCTTCTCCATCCCAAACCTCCACCACCATTTCAACAGAAGTGATTCATTCATCTCCTTCACACTTCTAATCCCCAGGCCTCCTTACCTTTTGTCTTGGGTTATTTTTGCCCAGCTTACCATGTGTAATTTGCTATTTAATTCTGCTCCACCCCACAAGAAATTGGCTTGAATTTTCTCAATTTATTTGACAATACCATATGGTATCTTGAAGAGGGACTACTAGATGGTATCTTGAAGAGGGACATATAGATGATTGGCAGGTTGTTGAGCACTGATTTAATTACTGTAACTCTACCCGCAAATGAGATGTATCTCCTTTTCCATGGTGCTAATCTTTTCTTAATCTTTTCAATAATAGGCTTCCAAGTAGACAAAAGTCTAGGGTTCATCCCCAAAGGCATCCCCAAATAGGTAATTGGTAGCTTGCTGATCTTGCATCTAAGAACTTGGGCATAAGACTGTAATTCCTCTTCAGCTACACCAACCCCACACAACACTGTTTTGTGGTAGTTTATCCTTAAGCCTTATCTCACTTCGAAAACCCTTAAAAGTCTTTTGATGAGCTGAATTTCCTCCAGGTTTGCTTGGCTGAATATGAGTGTATCGTTAGCAAATTGCAAGTGAGTCAATTTGGGACCACCTAAACCCATATCCAAGCCTCTAAAAATACCATGCTCTTGAGCTTACTTGAACAACCAATTAAGGCCCTCAACTGCTATTATGAACAAGAAGGGAGAGAGTAGGTCCCCTTGTCTTACCCCTTTTTGCATTTGGAAGTACTCGGTTGAGGAACCATTGACCAAAACAGAAATCCATGCTGACTTTAAGCATCCTCAATCCAAGCTACCCATTTTCAGGAAAGCCCATGATCTCCATCATTCTAAGAATATAGTTCCAGTTTAAGTTGTCAAAAGCTTTCTCAGAGTCCAGTTTGATGATGACACCTTTTTGCCTAGACTTTTTCCAACTGTCCACAACCTCATTCACAATTAAGATCCCATCTTGTATATTTTTACCTCCAGAAAATGCAGATTGTGCCTCACCAACAATGACTGGAATTGTCGACTTAATCCTTGCAGCCAGGACCTTTGAGAGAATTTTGTACATGGAGCGAATGAGACTAATTGGCCTGTACTCATAGAGAGATACAGGGTTTTCGACCTTTGGAAGCTTTCTCTCCTATGAAACTCATTCATGAATTCCATAATCCCGCATTTCATGAAGTCCCAACACTTCTTGATACTCAAAAGATTGAACCCATCAGGGCCTGGTGCTTTATTCCCATCACAATTTTTCAGAATAGCCCACACTTCTTGCTCATCAAATTCTACCACTAACTGTTGGGCCATCTCATCACTAATGCCATTACCAATTCTATTAACAAACATTGGTATGATTGTCCAAGACTCCTTGAACAAATTGTGGAAGTGACAAAGTACTACTTGTTTCACTGGATTAGGCTCCTCAATGCACTCCCCATTTACTGTTACAGAATCTAGATGATTCCTCCTTTGTTTTGCAGAAGCCATTACATGGAAAAATTTAGTATTTCTATCTCCGTTCAGGGCCCAGTTTATTCTAGCTTTCTGCAACCACATTCTTTCTACACATCTTGAAAGCTTCCACATTTCAGCTTTGAGTCCCTCCTCTTCATTCTATCTTCCCCAGAAATAGTTCCATTTTCTGCTTGTAAATCCAGGGAATGCAGGTTTTCCTCAACTTTAGATAATTTCTCCTTGACATCACCAAACTCCACTTTCTGCCATACTTTAAGGGCTTCCTTGACAGATTGGAGCTTTTTAAACAATCTAAAAGCAGCCCATCCTTGATCATTGTTAAACTCCCATGCTTCTTTCATGACCTTCAAACGGTTGGGGTGAGATAACCAGGCATTAAAGAATTTGAAAGGTTTTGGGCCCCAATCTCTCACATCTTCCATGAGAAGAAAGGGACAGTGGTCCGACATGGTTATTGGCAGACCCCATTGCTTGAGGTTAAAGTTTTCCAACCAGGTGGGATCAAGTAAGAACCTATCAATTCTGCTCCATTTCTCATTGTCTTGGGAATTAGACCATGTAATACACCTTGCAAATCTACCAGCTCCATGTTCTCAATGAAGTTGTTGAAGTATCTCATACCTTTGTCTCTTCTTGAACATCCTTGTCTTTCACTAATACTTTTAATTACATTAAAGTCCCCCCAATACTCCAAGGATCATTATATTCAGATTTAAGATTAAGTAATTTATCCCAAACTTTCCTCCTATCCAGTACCTCACATGGACTATATATATTGACAATAGTACATGAGAAGTTATGAAGTAATGTACCTTTTAGCAATAAGAAATTCCTGCTGCTACAACACTCTTCCAAGATGAAAAATTTCGGGTTCCAAATCGTGAGAATCCCCCCTGAATTGCCATCATAGTCCACCTCCAAGAACTGGTGATCAGAGTTACCCCAGATGGAAGTTACAATATCTGCTATAACTGATTTTAGCTTTGTTTCTTGAATAAGTAACATATCCACCTTTTTGTCCTTTACTAATTTTTTTAACTTCCCTCTCTTCTCCCTGATGCCCAGACCCCTGACATTCCATGATAAAATCTTCATGGTGAAGGGCTTGAGCACACTCCCGTAATGATTTGAAGACACTAATTGGCAGGCATTATAGCCTGCAATTCTGTGCCTCTCAACATCTTGAATCTCCATCTGCAAGATCTTGCTAACCACTTCTTCTTCGGAGCCCTTAAAATCATTGCCCAATAGGTTGTCTAATGCCCATGCAGCTTGAGCCTCGTTTAACAAGATTCTGTTCCTGTTACCAACAGTTTCCCTCATCAGGTCAGTGTAAAAATGAGCCGACACAGAGTCAGCACCCCCGCATATAACCGGTACCTACGGAACCCCCATCTCCTCCGCTAAATCCCCAGCAAACCACAGAAACGCATCCGACATAACACACCCAATCCTCCGCCCTGCCTCCGCCTCGGCCGCATTCAAAACTCCCTTAAGGCTTTCCCCCTCTACCACCGCCTCAAGGTATAAGTTAATATCCTCCAGAGGCTTCCCGCAGAACACGTACCCCTCCGGCACCCCGTCCGACACCAAGTACGGCTTTATGTTTCCAGGGACTCTCTTCGCAAGTGAATGAAAGATATAGTCCAAGACTCTGTAGTGTGTGAACCATAATCTGCACTGTACAGAAAAAAATCAGTCCAAGAGCAAATAATCTAACCAACTAGAGTTAAATTTAGTGGAGTAGTAGGTCCCACTTCCAAATGGGATCAAAGACAGAGTTAGAGATTTAAAAATTAAAATTAAAATGAGTAGGCGGTGGTTGAAAAGTAAATAGTGAACAACACTCCCTCTCATTTTATGGCCTCCTTTGGCTAAAAAACCCATTTTTGTTTTTTCGTTTGTCCTTATTCAATTTTTTTTTTGAATTTGTTAGTTTTACGTCGATTTTTTATGATTTTATTTTAACGGGTACGAGTGATATAATACACTTCAAATTCAAAGGGGCTGATAGATACTTATGGAGTATCAGCTAGAGAGAGAGAGAGAGAAATGTTTGCTTCGTAAAAGCGTGCGTTCCCAGCGTGGCTTAATATCATGCGGAGGTGGTTCTGAAGGTGTAGGGCCTTCAAGGACAAGTGCAAATTGCCGATGTTTTATTTATTGCCTGTGCGCTCGGCCCACCTTGAGACAACTGTGTTCGTTTTGGTTTTTCAAGGTACCAATGTGTATTGGTTATGTTCCATGCAAGCATTAGGATTTCAAAAATCATTACTCCCAGGAAAATGATATCTCCAGAAGAGGACAACTTCTAAGAATAAAATTGTTCTTATTTGCACTCAACATAGTTGTTGGAATTATTGGAAGAGGACTTCCAACCTTCCACACGAGGAAAACTTCTAAGGACAACAATGTTCTTATTTGTTCATGGTGCACGAAACAGTCTGGTGCATGCATTCGGCCGTCCATTACAGAAATATACGGCTCGGATTTAATTCGAGCACCGTGTAAATCCGAACTGTCCACTGTGTTGATTAAATTCGAGCCGTGCATTTTTGCAATGAACGGCAGGATCCCGGCCCGCACCACCCTTGATCCAGAGTTTATAGTTTTTCACAAACACGCACAATAAGTGTTCTTACTACATCCAAAATAATTCTGGAATCGGTTTTTCTAAAGATTGTACTCTGTTACTACCTCCAGCAAAGTATTGAAATTCTGAGTTGAGCTCCCTTCTGGTCCAACAGCCTTCCATGCAAGCTCTTTGTACTGTCCAATTTTCTCCCTCATTTCCTTACCCTTTTCATGATTCAAAACCAGTTCAAGAGCCAACATTGTGCCATTTTTTGTGAAAACCCCTCCCTCCAACCTCACACCAATTTTCCACACCTTTTCCACCATCCACGCGTTTAGTAGATTATCCGCGAAGAATGGCCTCCCAATCAGAGGCACACCCGCCACAATGCTCTCCAATACCGAGTTCCACCCACAGTGACTTACGGAAACTCCTACTGAACTATGGGCCAAAATTTGTTGCTGAGGTGCCCACGGCACGATTTTTCCTAGCTTGCTTGTTCGCTCCATGAATCCTTGCGGAAAAATCTCTTTCAAATTGTCTTTGAGGGACCAGAGAAACGGAGTGCCGCTAGCTTCTAGTGCTTCAGCTAATGCCGCAATCTGTTCGCCAAAAAAAAAAAACTACTACTTTGATTGACTAGAGAAAAGTCAATTGTCTCATTAAGCTTAGGGCTCCTTTGCAAAAAAAATTTAATCCGGTTTTTTAGTTTTTTCCGTTTTGTCTTTATTCAATTTTTTTTTGCATTTGTTAGTTTTGCGTCAAGATTTGTGGTTTCTAAATTCCTCTCGACAAGACGAATCTAACAAGTATAAATTTATGGTCAAACCAAATATTTTTTTGAATAAAACCGAAAATACTTGGATTATTGGATTAACTTTAGCTTTAGTAAAAAAAAATTGAGTTTTGAGCATAATTTTAGGGTGGTGCTAATGCCAAAACAGTTTTTGTTTGTGCCAAAATTGTAGTGCTTTAAAACCTTGTACCATGTGCAAGGTACAAGCCTTTTATGCACTACAGTTTTAGCCCAAACAAAAATGGTTTTGGCATTATCACTTTCCTAATTTTATACTTGTTAGATTCGTCTCGTCGAGAGGAATCCAGAAACTACAAAATCTTGACGCAAAACTAACAAATGCAAAAAAAAAAATTTGAATAAAGACAAAATGAATAATTCAATAATCCGGATTACGGATTATTTGCCAAAGGAGCCCTAAGTTTGAAATTTAGTACACTACCTCTGCCGGTGACGGTGTAAGTATTGTTCCAAAGCCGATATAGGCAACTGAGACGGCTTTGAAATTGTCCAACCACGGGATGCATCCGTACTCGTCTGAGTACGAGGAGGGTGGCGGCGGCGGCGACGACGATGATGACAGTAAATTGGATGGGCCAACATTGAGGAGCATTTTCAACTTGTACTTGAGATCTTGGTTGATTTCAGGAACTATTTCTTCAAAGGAGTTGAGAAAAACAGCGGTAGCTTTGGGTAGAGCCCGGCCCATTTTGTGTAGCATGATTACGAATGGAGATTCCGAGTTTCCAAACAGGATTTCCGGGGGCAAATCCCCGAGACGTAGCTCTGGAAATCCCGGCACGAAATTTACGACGTCGTTTTTCCGCCCGGCAATATCTGTTTTGGCCATTAATAACACGCTTAAATTAACAAAGGGGAGATGAATAAATGAGAGAATTTAAATTGCTTTTATTTTCCAATGTATAATAATGTGTTATTTTTATGATCTTCAAAACTTTGTTTAATAGAAATAACTAAGATTTTATCAAATAAGATGCATATTGCAAAGTTAAAACCTTATAAATTAGAATATATAACAAATTTAATGAGATGTCCGGACTAATGTATTTAAAACATCATGCATTTTTTTCTACTCATTTTAGTTTTCCTATAATGAACAACTTTTGTCCTTTTTTTCACTTTTCTAATTTCTCTCGACACCAAAAAATAAAAAAAAATAAAAAAAACTCAAACGTTTTGACCAAAGATAAAACATCTAGATATTTATTTGTAAACACAACCATTTTATGTTACAAAACGTCACAAACCATCTAATCACAATTTTTTTTTTTAAAGTCAAAACTCTGATATGTTATTTTATTTTTATTTTTATTTTTATTTTTTTGAACTGCATCCTAGTTTTCCAAAAGATTTTATCAAGATTTGATCAAATCAACCCTAATTTTATCAAATCTTGATTTTGTCTTGATAAAATAATTTGGGAAACTCAGCTGTGCAGATATCATAATTAATTTCGGAAACTCAGCTGTGCAGATTTAAACTTGATCTTGAAAATAGGGAGGATTGTTCTTAAAATTGATCTTGAAAAAGCCTATGATATAATCTCTTGAAAATTCCACTTTGATACCATCCTTTACTTCAACTTTAATGATGATTTTGAAAAAGCCTATGATATATATGATGGAAGTTCTTGATAATATTACCACATGCCAAATCATTAATTTTACCTAGTCTACAATGTTTGTCTCGCCCAATATTCCTAGGAGAAAAGCTGGGAGACTTAGTGCCATTTGCAATATCCCTCTTATTTTTTTATCTTGGGAAATACCTTGGGATGCCCCTCCATATATAATCGACCTAGTAGACAATTTTAACTCCATTTTTTTGAAAAAAATGCAAAAGAAATTCACTGGGAGTAAACCCAGGGATCGATGGATCCCGGATTCGGTCACAGGGGTGATGCCTTTCAATAGAAAACTAATTAGATGTTATGCAAAAAAATATAAACAAAAAAGCTAGTTACATGTTATGCGAATAAAACGAAATTTGTTTATTTTTTGTACAATGTATTAGTTTTAATTTTTTTTCTTTTGGTATACTCGTAAAAAAACTAGTTGAATCACTTTAGCCCATAAAAAATATTTATGTAAAGTCTGGGTGACACCTATCCACACTCCTCTCTATGTTAGCACCGACACAAATAAAACTGGCCAATAACTCCAACTTCAAATGAGTACATACATACAACTTGTTAGTGTTACTTAATTTTGAGCTTCTTGAAATACTAAAAATGTAACATAAAAGTATTCACGTATTTTTTACATGAGACAGTAACATAACAATTGCTTTGTATAGCAAATAACATAATTATAATTGCTTAGGTGGGTAGATCAACAAAAAAAAATTACTTTGGCAGTACCAATGCAACACAAGTTAGTTTTTGGTTGGAAGTTGAACTCAAGCCGCTCATATGGATGGCCACTGCCTTAGGGGTGCACAAGAAAACCGACATAACCGCTAAACCAATCTGATTTGGACCGAACCGTTCTATTTGGCTAGGTTATACGGTTCATTAGTCAGGTTATGGTTTTAAAAAAATAAGAACCTGTAATTATGGTTCGGTTACTGGTTCTCAATTTTAAGAACCACGGTTAGAACCGAGCCGGACCGTACAATATATATGTATATATTGTATTTATATTTATATTTATATAGGTAATTATGTATATTGATTTGGTAAGTTAATATTTTTTCCCCAAGTAAGGTATTCTTTTATGTCTATTTATAGTAGAAATCTATTTTGTTAGGAAGTCTTTAATATATTACGATAACTATTTGACCAGACTAATACCCAATTTTTCATTTTAATTCCCTACTAGGACATTCTGCTGAATTTATTTTCTCGTTTTTAGACTATTTCATTATTTGTTTAAGCTACCTTGTTTTCATCAATTTTATGAATTCTTTTATATCAAGTCGATTGTCAATACTTTGTGTATTATGTTGACTATATTTTGCTTTGAATCTTATAAAATCCTATAATTATTTTATGAGTGGTTTGTTCCTCCAAATTCTAAATAATCTTTTGAGTTCACATGTTGTGAAAAAGTGTTCCAACACTAATCGGATAGAACCAGAACCGAATCAAAACCAGTTCGGTCTTGGGGTTTGGTTCTGGATAGGTTCTACACATGTATTGGTTTGGTTTTGGTTTTTAATTTTCTAAAACTAGTCGAAATGGTCCAGTAACTGGATTTCTAGAGAAATCCGGACCGTGTTCACCCCGACACTACCTTACCAATTGAGACAAGAACCCAACGTAATTAGATTCCGGGATAATTTTAATATATTATGTCTTTTGTTTTAACTTTTAACCATTTAAAAACCAAGACACATGATTGTAAGCGTCAAGAATCAAACGCGAATCACTTAGGTCGAGAGCCTATCCGCATGTGCTGACCATTTCAACAAAGCGAAACCTTGTTTTACACTTACCTTAGTTTTATATTTATTATTGTTCTTCGCAAATTATTTTTTTCAACCGGTGATATTTTTGAAACCGGGGGTGGCACGTGCCACCTCCCCCCCTTCTTAGCTCCGTCCCTGAGTAAACTCGTTCTTCGTGGTTTTTAGCTATTTGGTTCTTTGAGTTGAAACCCTAAACAAATATTTGTTAGTGTATACTTGTTTCCTACAGTTACCTTTATGGAAGGTCGAATTATGTCTTAAAAAAATTGCAATTAGAAAGACAACAAAATGATTCAGGGCGGACATTAATTTTGATAAAATCAATTGGAGAACAACCCCTAAGAGTCTTTTAGTTTTTTATTTTTTATTTTTCACGTTATATGAGACATATTATTTTGAAACAAAAAAAAAATTAAAAAGCCAAAAATCAAAGTTGGTAGAACGGCCTCTTGATTTGCTAGTACTTCCAAAAATCACTTACCATGCATTCCAACAGTATCCCTTATCAGGTCAGTGTAAAAATGAGCAGCACATGAGTTAGCACCCCCGCACCAAAACGATACCCACGGAACCCCCATCTCCTCCGCCAAATCTCCGGCAAACCACAGAAACGCATCCGACATAACACACCCAATCCTCCTCCCTGTCTCCGCCTCGGCTGCCTTCAAAACTCCCTTAAGGCTCTGCCCCTCCTCCACAGCCGCAACGAACAAGTTAATAGCCTCCAGAGGGTTCCCGGAGAACACGTACCCATCCGGCACCCCGTCCGACACCACGTACGGCTTTATGTTGCCGGGGACTCTCTTCGCAGGTGCGAATAAAGTTTCGATGGATTTGGAAGTGCTGTAGAAGGAGAAACTGACGTTTGGGGCGGCGGCGGCAAGGCGGGTAACGATGCTGAGGAGGCCGCCGGGGTGGCTGGAGAATGGGAATGGCAGAACGGCTACATGCCGGTCTTTTGAGGCAACATTGGTCATGGTTAGTTATTGTTTTTCTAGGTGGCTACGCTTTGGCTTAGCTATAGCTTAAGGGATCGATTGATGAGGAAGAACTGATTGATATATAAAGAGCGACTGTGAGAGAGAGAGAGATAGAGAGAGAGAGAGAGGGGGTGGTTTAAACGTACGTTGTACCCCACTTTGCTAACATTAACGTAGCCACGAGAGAGAGGGTGGTGCCAATTTGCCAAACATTATCCTGGTTCAGGGGTGTTTTTCTTTTTTCTTTTTTCTTTTTTTGACGGCGAAGTTTCAGGGTGTTTGAAATCTTCTGCTGTTTGGGAGACAAAAATGAAAACAAATCTTCTACTGGTTGGGAGACAAAAAATGATTGTGACACAAACTTTGTGCCACAATCAACCACAACCCCACTCACATGGGGTGTGGGTCCCACATGGGTCCCACATGCGGGCCCCACACCCCATGTGAGTGGAGTTGTGGTTGATTGTTGCACAAAGTTTGTGTATGTATCATTATTCAGACAAAAATGAAAACCATTTTATGAAAATGCATTCTCATTTTTGGATGAAGGACAAGAGAAGTCAAAATTATTGTTGGAGGCAATGTTTTTAAAACCCGGACCAATGAGCAAACCGGAAAAAGAGTCGGGTGCAGTGGCGACTCCAGGATTTCGGAAGTGTGAGGTCATTATAAACAACAAGTACATTTATCAACCATAAATCAAAGAAAATATCATAGTAATGGCAACTAAAAATTTTGCTCCAACAAAAATCACATTTAGAACTCAACCTAATGAACAAAAGGTAAAGGATCTAATCCGGACTTTTGATTTCCAGACTTTTTATACAAAAAAAATTTTGACGATCCGATCCGTCCAATGTGTTCAGAAGGTGTTTTCAAGGGTCCTCGCGGAAAATCTACAAAAAAAAAACACTGGGAAGGACTTGATCCAAGCAGTTTTCGCAAAAATATATAGGACGGTATGAGTACTTCCTTAGCAAGAGTGATCAACATCTCCATATCAAAAGAACAAAACGGATAACTAGGATTCAAACATGCCACACAAAAAGAGAGGATGAAAGTTAAGGAATTATCCAATAGTGTTAACCTTAAATATATGGGAGTTCATTTATGAATTTTCTAAAAAACATTAACATAGTAATATATTTTTTTTTTTTCTCACCGCAGGGTCGCCTGACAAGATCCGCGCTCAACTCAAGGTTTATTTAGCACTTCCCACAGAAAGTTACAATTGTCTCAATCAAGTGTATTGCCAGGTGTCAAAATGAGAGTGCATTTATTGCAACACAAGATCCGCGCTCAACTCAAAGTAGTACGTAAATTTTTTTGATCATAATTCTCATTAAACCATCGCAAAAATTAGAAGAGAGTCAAAACTACCAAACAAGTGAACAACGGCGTGAGCACAAGTACATAACTCGGAGGGCACCTTAAAAGCCCGAGACACGGTCAAACTAAGAACCTGCCCAATGTTGGGAGGAGAATGTCCCAACGGAATACCCAACTCAAACCAGAATGGAAAATGATATGGATAAACCACATGTGCACCCCAAATGCACACCATCCAGAGGTGTCAGATGAGAAGAGACTCAATGTGGGGCTCAGTCAAAAAATAGGTCTCTCCTCATCTGCCACCTCAGAGTGGTGTGCATTTGGGGTGCACATGTGGTGTACCCATAGCATTGTTAAACCAGAATACACACAAGATAAACAACAAAAATAAAACAAAATAACAAGAAAATAGGATTAACTAGACAAAATTCAAAACAACTGAGTTCCCGAATCAACCCATGTCTGAGTCGCACCAAGTTGCGTCGAACTGCTTGGAATTTACGCCGAGTCGCTGCTCCGGGAGAGAACCATTCTCAAAGACTCCATATCCGCCGCCTTTGAAATCTGGAGCCATTATTCATCGGAGGATGCACGAACTGCCATAGCATCACCATAACTCCAGATCTGATCCAACCAGGCAGAGAAAGAAGGTGACGTCGGTAAAAGAGGCAGTTGTAGCAGCCATCCAATAATATCTCGGGTGTTACAGTTCGACTGACCTAGCGCCGATTTTGGTGGGTTACCGGTTGGACTGCCGAATCTTACCAGTTTTTGCTCACGATACAAGTTTTCAAAAAATAGCAATTTCTGGATGCGACTAGACCAGAGCAAGGCCCGGTCGACGGTTCAACCGGTCTTAGCGGCCAGTTCGGTTCAGGTTTTAAAACACTGGTTGGAGGTACTTCGCTCATCTTATTTTTCATTTTTTTGCATTTTTGTTACATGAAAGAGGTTCGACTAGTCCTCCGGTCCGAGTTTTAAAACACTGGTTGAAGGTACTCCCCTCATTCTCGTTTTTCATTTTTCTCATTTTCATTATATAAAAGACATGCACAATGTATTACACACATATCCCTTAAACACTACTATAATAATAACAATAACAAAACCAATCTAGTCCTCAATCATTGGGTTTATGGGCGGAAGATGATTGAAGACAGATCTAACCTTTGACAATATGCATAAAGTGGTTGCGCTCAGAATGTCACTGAAACGATGGCCCCCCTAAACCTCCAACAATCGAGGAGCTGCAGAGACATTTTGCTGCAGAACCAGGCCATCACTCAAAAACTACTCCTGTTGCAAAATGCATAATGCACGTTTCTTCCAAACGTTCTATTTCTAAACTTTATTGCCCTTGGTAAAATCATGTCAAAAACTTTATTGCCCTTGGTAATATATGTATTAGCTTATGTATTTATATACTTATATAAATATCAAAATTAATTATTTTGTTATAAATTATATTAAGTAATCCATCTCAATATTTTTTTATAGTATAAATTAAGAATCATCTCTTCATCAACTTTTAGAATTAAAAATAAAAAAAAAATTATCTTGTAATTTTTTTATAGATTATATTAAGTAATTTTTTTTATAAATCATATTTGCATAAACCCATCGTTAAAGTCAATGAGTGAGTAATTTTTTTATCCTTTTCTCTATTTTTTGTATCGTATTAAAGATTCTAGTAGTAGTTTAATTTGGTGAAAAAATAAATAAAAAATTATATGCGGAAGTACTTTATTTTTTTATCCAAATAATATTGCAAAGCAATTCAACAAGACAATAAGCGACCAGTGTAAAATTCTACAGTGTAAATTGTTTTTAAAAAAATTTGTATCGAATGAAAGATCTCTATTAGTAGTTTAATTTAGTGCAAAAAATAAAAAAATATATGCGGAAGTACTTTATTTTTTTTATCCGATAGAAAGACATGAGGGGTAGGGAGGTAAAATGGGGTGGTATATCCCCCGACAAAGCACCCCCTCCACCTACTTTTATTTAGCGTGGATGTGTTTTTTGTTCCCAAACCATAGGCTAAACATCACATCGTCCCCTTATCCCCCTAATTGCCTCATCCCTCTTCGTAATACTTCATCCAAACAAGTCCCGTAGTAGTATGTAGAGAATAGCCACGAGAGAGAGTGGCCTTAGCCAGGCATGTTGGTAGTACCTAACACAGTGGCTTAACGGATACAAAAATGATTGTGACACAAACTTTGTGACACAACCCCACTCACATGGGGTGTGGGTCCCAAATGGACCCCACATGCGGGCCCCACACATGTAATGAGCTCACTCACTACAGAACCCTAACTACCCCTTCTCTCCCTTTCCCACCATCATCAAAGGACCTGTAAAAACGGTGGCTTGGTACACCATTAACGTGTTTCAAGATAGAGAGAGAAAGAGAGGGCAGTTGTCAACATGTGTTGGTGGACTGTTTGTTCACTTTGTTGGATTTGCCTAAAACGGTAATGTTAAAGTTGTGGAGGAAAAGGGTCTGACAATAAAGAAGACTGCGTACTTCACCTCTGGTCGGTACATGGTCGGTGCATTTTCACTCGAAATTTGATTTTGAGAAGGATGAACGGCTCGGATCGATCAGTTGGGACCTGCAAAGGCGTCCGCCGTCGGTACGTGTTTGACTGAAATACGTATTTGACTTCTAGATGAAGAGTACTTATAATTCACTGCTGGTCACGGAGCTCAATACCATCAAAAACTCTGTCACCCCATTTTTAAGGGCATGTTTTGTTTTGCACATTTTATTAGTTTTTTTTGGTTCAACGGAAGGTTACACACATTTTATTAGTACTATTAACTCTTGTTAGCGATATTTGAATTCTCGTAAAATGCGTGAGAGTATATACTTACCAATTAGCTGCCGTTCTTCTTGCGTTTTGTTTTGCACACGTTACCGTTGTTGCCAATTTTACATGTTTGTGTGTGTTTTTAACCTGTTAATTAAATTTGCGTCAAGGATAGTGTTAACGACAAAACTATTTTTTATTGTGTCAAAACTTAAGTGCATTAAATGCTTCTACTCGTGTGTAAAGTATAAGATTTTTATGTATTGAAATTTTGGAACAATAAAAAACAGTTTTTGCTTTTATCACTACTCGTGGGTCAATTTCTTAGATTCATCATTGGAATTGAAAAAGTGGAAAATTAGAATTCAATGCTACAAAGAAGTTTTACCAAGAACGAAGACAATCCGAAAACGACGGTTTTCTTCTTCTTTTTATCAAGAATTCAATAGCTATAAATAAGTTTACCAAGAACGGAGACACTCCGAAAACGAAAGCTTTTTTTTTTTTCTTTCTCTAAGGGGGTGTTCCGTAAGGGTGTTTTTTGGAATAAACTCGCATTTCACGGTTTTTAATGTGATATATTGCGAGAGAATGATCTGCCTTGATTTTTGAAAAAATTATTTTTTGTTAGTGGAACACCCCCTAAATTTTATTCAATTTTAATCAAACAAAACACCCACGTACCAGTCGTTGAAAGTTTCTTATGTATAAACTTGAGAAAAACTTGGGTGCTGGCTAGGTACTACGTGGCGGTATCAGCGCCCATCTCAATAGTTCAAAAAAAAATTGGACGGTCAAATTTTAAATAAAGTTGATACTCGCCGGATAAGAGCTTATTTAAAATTTGGACCATCTAAAACACTTTTAGACAGCTGCGATGGGATATTGCGGGTACCATGTAAGGCGCCACGTGATACCCTATTTGCACCCAAGCTTTTCTCAACTCCTCCAAATGAAGTGGTTGATTAATCTCAGTCACCCAAAGCTAAGCTTGTATTAATAAGTTTTAATAAGACAAGTTTGGAAGCCGAATTATGGGCGCTGTATAGAGGTCTAGAACTCATCAGTCAAGGAATGGAGACGGTAGATATCGAGTCGGACTTACCGACTGACATTGCTCTAATCAAAGAAGAACACACCAAAGACTTACTGCACCTAGTTTCAATCAAGGAATGCAAAACTCTTTTGGCCACTACTGGTGCCTTTAACTAGGGCTGCAAACGAACCAGAGTTCTTCGATGTTCATGTTAAAGAACTTGATCATTCGTTAAGTAATTAAAAAGCCGAAATTTCAACCCGATTTCAAGCTCGTTTAGTTAACGAAATACTAAAAGTTCGGCTCGACTCACAAAAAACTTGGCTCGATTGTATATCTTTGCATTTAAGAAGGCTTCGATAAGTAAATTACCATTCAGACTACTAGTTAAGAAATTTCAAGACATTTATTTATGGCCGAGTGAAATTTCTCGAACTCGATTATGACCTAGCCTAGCTCTAGCTCTAGCTCTAGCTCTAGCTCTAGCCAATTTTACATGTTTGTGTGTGTTTTTAACCTGTTAATTAAATTTGCGTCAAGGATAGTGTTAACGACAAAACTATTTTTTATTGTGTCAAAACTTAAGTGCATTAAATGCTTCTACTCGTGTGTAAAGTATAAGATTTTTATGTATTGAAATTTTGGAACAATAAAAAACAGTTTTGGCTTTTATCACTACTCGTGGGTCAATTTCTTAGATTCATCATTGGAATTGAAAAAGTGGAAAATTAGAATTCAATGCTACAAAGAAGTTTTACCAAGAACGAAGACAATCCGAAAACGACGGTTTTCTTCTTCTTTTTATCAAGAATTCAATAGCTATAAATAAGTTTACCAAGAACGGAGACACTCCGAAAACGAAAGTTTTTTTTTTTTTCTTTCTCTAAGGGGGTGTTCCGTAAGGGTGTTTTTTGGAATAAACTCGCATTTCACGGTTTTTAATGTGATATATTGCGAGAGAATGATCTCCCTTGATTTTTGAAAAAATTGTTTTTTGTTAGTGGAACACCCCCTCAATTTTAATCAAACAAAACACCCACGTACCAATCGTCGAAAGTTTCTTATTTATAAACTTGGGGAAAAATACAAAATGCCCCCCATACTTTACACTCAATTTCATATCGCATCCCAAACTTCGACTTATTTCAATTTACCCCCCAAACTTAAACTCCGTTATTCAAAACGACTCCTTCCGTCCCAATCCGTTACCTCACCAACGGAAAATGATGAGGTGGCGGTTAACGGAGAGTAAAAACCGTTAGTGGGGGCACAAACGCCCCAAAACGACGTAGTTTTGGGGCGGCCCAAAGAAAAAAAAAACTCAAAAAGAACACATATAATCAGTCTCTCTCTCTCTCTCTCTCTCTCTCTCTGTCTCTCTCCTCCCAACCACATCTTCCTCTCCAAACCCACATATCCCACATAAACCTATGATCAAACTAGAGCCCACCACCACCATACATCTCCATGGCCAAAATCATTCATGAATCAGCCGGAAAGATGACGAAACTCTTCCGGAAAATCGTCCTCGTCAAGATTAAGTGGAGTATTCTTGAGGGGGTCTCTGTTTTCAAGCAATTCTTTAGGTTCATTTGGGATAGGATTCTTTTTTGTTCTATAGGCAGGCTGAGTCGTTACCACCGTTTGTCTCGCCGGAGTTCTTCTTTGGCGATGGAGGCTATGGATTTGGGTTTGGGCCCCCGTGACTTGAGTTGTAGTGGGTATGGTTCGGATTCGAATTTGGTTGCTCTGAAAGTCAGTATATTGGGTGATTGCCAAATCGAAAAGACGAGCTTTGTGGTAGTCAACATACAGTTTTTCTTTTTTCTTGTTCTAATTATCTCTGTTTTTTGTTTTTTTTTTTCAAGATCAAGTGTGTAGGAGATGAAGAAGGGAAGAGGGCTTTAGAGACAAAAGGGTTGAATCTAATGGACAAGTCATTGTGTGTACAAGGTGCAAGAATTGCTTTTAGAAATTGGGTTTATGTGGGATATGTGGGTTTGGAGAGGAAGATGTGGTTGGTTGGGAGGAGGAAGGGAGAGAGAGAGAGAGAGACTGATTATAGGTGGTTTTTTTTTTTTTCCGGCCACCCCAAAACTACGTCGTTTTGGGGCGTTTGTGCCCCCACTAACGGTTTTTACTCTCTATTAACCGCCACCTCATCATTTTCCGTTAGTGAGGTAACGGATTGGGACGGAAGGAGTCGTTTTGAATAACGGAGTTTAAGTTTGGGAGGTAAATTGAAATAAGTCGAAGTATGGGATGCGATATGTAATTGAGTGTAAAGTATGGGGGGCATTTTGTATTTTTCCCAATAAACTTGAGAAAAGCTTGGGTGCAGGCTAGGTACTACGTGGCGGTATCAGCGCCCGTCTCAATAGTTCAAAAAAAATTTGGACGGTCAAATTTTAAATAAAGTTGATACTCGCCGGATAAGAGCTTATTTAAAATTTGGACCATCTAAAACACTTTTAGACAGCTGCGATGGGATATTGCGGGTACCATGTAAGGCGCCACGTGATACCCTATTTGCACCCAAGCTTTTCTCAACTCCTCCAAATGAAGTGGTTGATTAATCTCAGTCACCCAAAGCTAAGCTTGTATTAATAAGTTTTAAATCAGACAAGTTTGGAAGCCGAATTATGGAGACGGTAGATATCGAGTCAGACTCACCGATTGACATTGCTCTAATCAAAGAAGAACACACCAAAGACTTACTGCACCTAGTTTCAATCAAGGAATGCAAAACTCTTTTGGCCACTACGGGTGCCTTCAACTAGGGTGGCAAACGAACCGAGCTGCTCGCGAGCAGCTCGTGACTCGGCTCGTTAAGGCTTGACTCAGCTCTTTAAGTAATTAAGCCGTGCTCGAGCTCAATTTTCAGGCTCGTTTAGCTAACGAGCTGACTAAAGCTTGGCTCGACTCACAAAAACTTGGCTCGATTGTGTATGCTCGGCTCATTTAAGAAGGCTCGATAAGTAAATTACCTTGACTCGGCTCGTTAAGGGCTCGGCTTGTTTATGACCGAGCTGAGCTCGAGCTCGATTATGACCGAGCCTAGCTCGAGCTCAAGCTCGATTTTTCGGCTCGTTTACTTAACGAGCCGAGCTCAAACACTACAAAGCTCGGCTCGGCTCGTTTGCACCCCTACCTTCAACACACCTTTCGAGACAACAACAAGGTCGCGGACAAACTTGCAAACATGGGAGCAGACCAAGAATACAAAATGGTGGCACACATCACACCGTCGGATGAAGTCATTCCTCTCCTTGAGGCGGATATGAGAAGAGTGGCGTTCGAGAGAGTGTAGTTGCTTTCATTTCGTTCCTATTATACCAAAAAAAAAGTTTTTAATTAGAAAATGAACAAAAAAAAACCCCTCACTCTTAAAACTCTTCACCTTCTATCTAAACTTCTCATAGGTCTTCTTGTACTACTGCCGCTGTTGTCGGCCGGCTGCCTCTCATCGGTCGGTGGCTCCGCTTATCTCTCTCTCCCTTTCCTCCCCATCTCCTTCTTTCTCCCTCTGTTTCCTTCTCTCCCTTTTCCCCCCATCCCGTTTCACCCCCTTTTCACCTCTCCCTCAATCTATCTCTCATTTTTCTTCTCCCTCTCGCTTTTCCCTCTCTCCTTCTTCTTCCCTTCCTTCTCCTTTTTCATTTTTTTCTGTTTTTTTTTTTCCTTTTTATTTTGGCTTCAGATTTGGCAAGGCTCTCGGTGGTGCTGTGGCAGTGTCGGATTCTAGACGGGTGGGTGTTTCTGGTTGTTTGTGGGGTATGAAGTGTTCAGATTTCGGCGGTTGGGGGTGTCCGACGGTTTGGGTTTTGCGGCGGACTGATGTAGGGCAACCTCCTTTTCCAAAACTATTTGCAAGAAATAAATACGAACATTGTTCGAGGCAGAGGTACTCCCTCTTTGAACAAATGATATTGAGATAGATCTCGATTTTCTTAATTTATAAACAACCAAAATTCTAATGCCACCCTACAACCCCTTTTATACTAGAAAACAAAAACAAAAAAAGAATCAGCAAAACAAGAAGCTGAATCCCGGTAAATGCCAATTGACTCAATAATTACCAAAATAAAAAGATTTGAGATATTCCTAAATTTCAATACTAGCGAATAAAAAAAATCTTGGCAAAACAAGGAGCAAAATAAGAAACTTCCTAAATGCTAACATACTATAAAGTAATTTTATAATATAAAGTAATAAAATTAACCCTAATTCTTTTTTAACCAAGCAACCTTTAAAAAGAGATACCAGATTAAAAACAAACTAGGAAACTAAATACTTCTAGAAAATCTGGGTTAAAATAAAATAAATGTTTATACTAATAAAAATACAATTCTTATATCTATAGAATTTTAAAATATTAACCTACATCACGGGGTATGGGTTTGTGCCATTTCTTGTGGAGTTTAGCTTCCCGGCTAGGTCATCGTTTGGCGAAGGTGATCATGTTCGGTCATTGCGGATGTGGGTTCACACCCGACTTGCTTCTGATGACTCTGTGTCTCATGGATCAGCAAGGTTTGTCAGAAGGTGACCGAAGATGCCTTGCTTGAGGTGCTAGTTTCTTCGCCGGAGTTAATGGTCGGCCAATTTCGAGGCGGTAGAACTACATGTATATGTTCGAAAGACAATGTTTAGGGTGTTGACCCCACCTACAGATGTGGGTCTTCCTGCCTTGCTTTTGTCAATCTGATCAGTCAGCTGAAAGACTGTATTTCGGTGTTGACCCACTTTGTGACAGGTGAGAGTTACGGTTGTTTAAGGTGTTCTTTGTTGTTCGGTTTCAATTATTTGGGTGCTTTGTGTTTCTTTTTCAACTTTTAGTTGAATCCTGGCCCCCCTTCTCCTGACTTAATGTACTCCAATCAAGTTTCTCAATAAATCTGTTGTCGTTTCCAAAAAAAAAAAATATTAATTCCTGACCTAGCCCAAGATTGGGAATGGTAACACGGCCACATGTCGGTCTTTCAAAATTAACAACATTTGTCATTGTTAATTACTAATTTTTTCTTAGGTCCTGGCTATGCTTTAGCTCAAAAGAAGTGACGGAGCTAGTAATTACATTCGGGCGTGGCACTATTAAACGACAATATGTTGGTATTGTTGTATTTCATTCGTCCCAAAATGATATCTCCTATGAAAAAACGTATAATTTTTTAACAAAAAATAAAGTACTTCGGTTCATTGTTTGTTAGAATTTCCCCATCGAAGATACTCACAAAATATATACGGAAGTACTTCGGTTCATTTTTTGATATCGGGAGTCACACGTGCACCCCGCCCGCCCCACTAGAAGGCTCCGTCCCTACTTATAAATGATCGACAGTACAAGGAGAGTCAGAGAGAGACGCAAAACGGTGGCTTAGGAATAGCCACAAGAGAGAGGGTCCTGAAAACGGTGGCTTGGTATCAGCCACACTCGCACAGAGAGAGAGAGAGAGAGAGAGAGAGAGAGAGAGGTGGTAGTTGGCAACGTGGTTTGGTGGACTGGTAGCTGGGTGTGACTGATACTGTAATAGAACGAATATTAGTTATGGAGAAAAGGAAACCAAAGATAAGAGTGGTACCAGTCACATCAAAATATCTCACCTTCTAGAGGAAGAGTACGAATTCGGTAGTAGTCCCGGTCCTCCCGGAGCAGTTACGTGGTGCTCCAGATTAACTTAAAACTATATATTTACGTGGAGTTCATATACTTCGTCGGGGAATTTACAAAAAATGTGTGGTGGTAGAGTGATAAAAAACACCACGTTGGCGTGCTCAATAATTAGAGCTAGACCATCAACAACACTGTCACCGCATTTTTAATACTCTGTTAAATGCGTGAGAGTATATAGTAATACCGGTCCTCTTGCGTCGTGTTTTGCACCCGTTTATTTGGGTCAAATTTCTTAGATTCGTCATTCGAATTGACCACCAGAAAAATCTGAAAAGAAATTTATCAAGAACAAAGTGATATCCGAAAAGGAAAAGTTTTTTGTTTTTGTCTTTTCTTAGATTTATTAAATTTTAAGTTTGACTAAAATTTAATAAATCTAACAATACCCACCAGAAGTTTATCGGCTTTTTGTCTGTACTGGGTCTCCAATTTATAAACTCCTCCACATGAAAGTAGTTGATTATTCCCGGCCCACCCAAAATTTGGCCTACAGCTTTTATTAATGGGCCTTACTGGGCGGCCTTTGTTACGCTGCAATTTAATCCAGACCTGACCCAAAATTGGGAAAAAAAGAAAATTCAATACCGAGCGGGTACCACGTGGTGCCCGCTAGCGCTTATCCAGCCGTCCAAAAATATAACTGACGGCCAAAGTGCTGGATGAAATTAAAAAAAAATAAAAGGAAAAAGAAAAGGAAAAGTGTGTTTTAATTTGGGCCGTCCGTTGCATTTTTAGAGGGTCGGATGTGTGCGAACGAGTACCACATCAGTCATACCCGCTCAGCACTGAAAAATTCCTCCAAAAAATTGGACATATCGTAGTTCATAATTTTTTTTCCCCCGAATAAGGGGGTAAAAGGGTAATTTCACTTTCCCCTTTTATCAACCCCTGAAAATTTCGGTTTTCACCATATTATTCTCCCCTCCACATCTACCCGGTGGATTCCCTTTCTTTTCTCCTCATATGCCATACTAAAAATACACCTACACATGCATATATATAGAAGAAGGAAAGTACCTAAATTTCTTCATTCTATCCACCATAAGGAATTACTCAGACAAGAAATTTGTGTAGAGAGAGAGAAAAATGGCTGCCAAGAAACTAACCGTGACGCTTCTAGCTATGGCATTCATTGTGTTGGTATTCGGGACGACCACAACCGAAGCGAATTCTGACTGCGTTAACAAATGCATGCCCACTTGTATGCAGGTGAAGAGCGCCACCACTCCCGCGTGTGAGGACGCTTGTGGACAATTCTGCAAGACTCAAGGGGCACCCCCATTGCATATTTTTTCAAGTCCGTAATCATCTTTTTTTTTCTTTCTTTCTCTCTCTCGGGAATGAAACCCGGTTCCCGGTTCGGGATCGCAATAGTATTTTTATTTTAATTTTTTGAAAATGGGGCTATCTTGTATTATAATAGAAGGTTTACAAGTGGAAAGAGTCTAGGAAAGGGCTAGCTTGTAAGCGGTTATAATGTAAAGGCGGGTAAAAGCCCACGATCCATATTTGACTCGTTCATACAAAATACGAGGATATATAGTAGCTAACATCATTCAAAACTTAGAACTACAATTAATCCTTTGTATATTTAATTTTGCAATCGCTTTACATTCTTTTATACGCATTTCAAATATGAAATTTACCTTCTTAATTTCTCTCTTTGTGATTTATTTTTTTCCCAGATAAGAAAAACTGAAGCTAGCCTCGTGAAGCAAAAGAGAAAGAGACAACAATGGGGGAGATCACGTAGGAGTACTATCGGTGGGCTTTGATTTTATATAATCAGCACCGCTGGATTTTGTTTTTTTTTATATTTGTAAATAATTAAAGTACTTATTATTAACTGAAATATATATTTCCCAGTAATAATTTCCACCAAAGTTGGTGGAGATCCCCATGTTCTCTCATTCTAACAGTTCAATATTATTGATCTCTTTTATTCTCTTCTTCTGGTCTTTGAGTATATATTTTATTGCACATAAACGCTTCCCAAAGGACAACCAACCACTAATTATTCCGTAATAGTACTAAATATTCAGTTATTGGACTAGCAAATACGAGTAAGATCAAGTATGATTTAAGTATTGACCCCACTACTCCAAATTCCTGTTTCCGCCTCTGCTGAGATATTGTTGGTCCTTTCACAAAAATTTTGGGGTCAAAAAGTATTTTAAGTGTTATTATTTCATATCGGCGAATTGTGCAAATATGTCAAAAAATAAATAAATAAATAAAATTCTGCAATTTTTTGGTCCAAAGATTTCTCTATTGTACAATGGTGGTAATTGTTATGACAACCATGAAGTAGAGAATAAAACAAACTATGAAAAGTGATAAAAAAAACAAGGACAAAATGATTTACATGGTTCCGCTCATGCACAAATCAAGAACGTACTCCACAGATGAAGAGCAAGAAATGATTTACTATGAACGAAGAGAGAATACAATAAGGCTGCTATACCCGTCCATCTCACTAAAGCACCCAAACGATATTTAGGGACAAATCTAGTCGAACTCGAAAGAGAGCACAAACTCTAAGTGGAACCCAAAGAGAGAATGCAAAATCCGTTCATAAAAAGGAGACAATACAACACCCTAATATTTAGGCCCAATAACCAAAATAACTAATCTTCACAATAATACCCAAATTAAAGAAACTCTCTATAATGGTATCCAAAGGGCCTCACTATAATGGACCCAAAACGGACAAACCCACGACATTGATGAGATCAAGATTGGGTATCTGCCCATTGGATGCCTCAGCAAAAGTACTTTACGTTTCCCTCTCAATTTCTTGGCTTCTATCAGCAACCTTAACGACAAGGGCGGCAGCCATGGTCCCTCCACGTCTAAAAACATCAGATACATCTGCTCCAGTAACCAGGTTCTTTTTCAACTCATACAAATTACTACTTTCATGACACATTTGATCAGTATTTTGTTTTGCCAAACCACCAAATAAAGGCGCAGGCGTGCGATAATCTCTAAGCCAAACATCAACTGCGGCGTATTCTCCGTGCTGTGAATCTGCAGCAAGCCATATTATATCCTTTGCGAGCCAAGTTATTCGTGTAAGCAAAGAAAATATTGAGGACGCGATGCCTAATGATAAGGCCTCACCTAGTGAAATCTTCAGGGAATTGTCAGGTGTCGATCGCCAATACAATAGCTTCCTTTCCATCACCACATGGAGCTCTAATAATCCCAACAGCGTTGATGCCATATGATGAACAAGTCCAGTTCCGACCAGAAAAAAAATGCAGAGGATGAAACTTGTTTAATTTTGGGTGGAACTTGTGATAACTAACTTCAGCGCCTTAACCCTTCATATGCTGTGCTATCAGGCCTGGGATTCCTCTGCGTTTTTTAAGAAACTACTTCAAGAAACTGAGTATCACTGAAAACATGCCACGGAGATAATTTCCCAGATGACCATTCCCTTCTAGATTATGATCTTGCATTCCAATCAAAGGAAGGAAAAGGAGGAAAACGGCAAGTCAGCAACAAGAGGAATTGCAAGTGGCGTCACACAAATAAAGCGTCAATCAGCGCTCAAGAAACGTCTTGTCGATAATCACACTCTTTGAGATGGTGAAAATGTATTGTTTTCTTTGTTACTCTGTGGCGTATGGCCATGTATCAAGAGTCAAGACACAAGTACAACAATTATAAATGCATTTGTTATTGGACACTTTCAAGTTCTCAAGTACAAAAATGGAGAGATTCCACACACGTCCAAATGAAGTACTGGCGGAATACTAAAGAATGGTAGCGTGACTTAATCGCCCATTGATGTTGGAAAACTGATAAATACCTCTCCAAGGCGCAGTTACAACCTTTACTTTTCCCCCTGCACCACAATCGACCTCATACTGTTCTAGTTCTACAGAATCATACTAACAAGGGTCATTTCTATGTTGCAAAGACATATAAACGCCTGGATGTCACTTCTTGGGATTTTCATCAGGACGAAGGGGACATGATGTTGTCAATGTTATTGGCATTTTCCGGATTTCGACAAACCATTGGTGTATGTACTTCTATCTTTTTCCATTTGGGTTTGGGAGGTAGCTTAGTTGATTGATTCTATTTGACAGTCTAACATAGTTATGATTACTAGACTCTGGAGTTCTTTATCGTGATAATTGTGATTTCTCTTCCTATTTTCGGAGGAGGTAGAAACTTGTTTTTCCAAACTTACGAGCTCTTGTCACAAGATTTCGATGCTACAGTGTTTGCTCAAACAGTAGGTTCCTCACAAGTTACATCACATTTTCCAGAATTTACTCCCTCCGTCCCAAAAATATATGCTATGATAAAAGGGCATAATATCGGCAAATCAAAGAGAACTTAAAACTTCAGAGGTGAGAGGTGAGGTGAGATGAGAAATGTAACTTCACAGAACAAAAACATGACCAAGTACTATTTCATAGTAGTCTTCCATACCATTGGCATGATCCCAAAACATTTCAAGTACTACAACTGATAAATCAGTTCAGTTATATGCCATAATTCATTTAGGGGAAAAAGCACATACATGCGTGCTCGAGTAGGTATCAAGTTCAAATTCGTTATATCATGTACAAACTTATTTGCCTCTGACACATGCTAAGGGCATCTGCAGTAACAACATTAATTTGAAATTAGTGTAAGAAATACACACTTAACATTTTTGTGGGTTTAATTTAGTTCCAATAGTGTTGCTTACGTGTAGTTTGTGTCATACAAAATAGTGACAGTCATAAACAGGAGGAGAACTGTAATGGTACGGTTAACTTGCTTCAAATGGGTCCAATTGCCTTTAACCAGCAGACTTTTGCTGGGTGTTTCAAAAACTGGCGGATATTCTTGGAAGGGAGGAGAGAGACAGAGAGGACATGGGACAGTAAGGGAGAGAGAAAAAAAGTATTAAATTTGGGTCCCACCTTTATTGGTATTTATATATGTTTGTGTATTTTTTTTTCTTTTTTAACACTACTCTAACAACACCACTGGAACACTCCTTACCTTAACAACACACTCTGTCAAAACAACACACAAATGAGACCCACTTTTTACACTTTTGTGTCATATAACAACACATTTTTAACTCTACCACTGCGGATGTCCTAAGAGGAAAGCATGGGGTGGGCGGAGCCTGTGATTTAGGGATCATGTAAGGGTCAAACAATGAAGGCAGTCAATGAGGACTATGAAAAGACATAGAACTATCCACTGAAGCTTATTCACCCAAGTAAACAAAATTAACGCCTCAAAATCGGAAATGATTTTAGTAAGCGGCAATGATCGCTTCTTTCACCATGTAAACAACAACAATAATAGAAATATTGAAATATTGCGGTATTAATATTTTATGAGTTGATATATATCATAAATAGAAATATTGAAATATTGCGGTATTAATATTTTATGAGTTGATATATATCATGTAAGACTAAATTTTGATTTAGTCATTGTTATGGCCCACATGTTCTATATATGGCACATATGAATTATGGGTATGATAGAATTCTCCATATCTTTACACCTAAGATTTTATTCTATTGGTCAAATTAGAGAAGTAGTTTCCTAAATGGACTCTACTTTGATGGGAAGTTAGTAAAATGTTAAAAAGGAAACGGGTCTTCTCTCTACCTATAAAAGAGCGGTTAGGGTTCCAACAAATTTGTGTGTTTTACTAAACTGCTAGAAAGAGAGGTAAGGGAGAGAAATCCGTATTCCACCTAGGGCTTCATGCTTTTGGTAAATCATAGATGTTACAATAGTGGATCACTCAAGTTCCGCACAGCTCGGTTGACGTCATGCTACGTCACAAGTCGAGTTTTTTATAATTGCATATGCATTTTTTTTTTCTTCTCACGGTGTTCAAACCGACTTATTTTCACATCAATTAATTCTTGGGAAACCAATCTCACCATTTATTAGCGGGGCCTAATTTAAAGTAGAAACAAAGCTGCATATGGACCGTATAAGAGTTTATAGAACCAGCGAGGTTTCGAACATAAAACTTTAGGAGATAGCAAACTCTTAGTTCCCGGTTTCAAACCTGAAAAACGGGTTGATGACGTGGTACACATAAGCTAAATGGAAAAATAGCTCATTTGACTATTGATTAAACAAATAATATCTCTATTGCGGAGAACATTCTTTACACCGTTGGTGTGACCAGAAGTTTCCTCCAAATTAATCGATTACATTACGACATGTGTCCAAACAGTGATTTCAAATAGTAGAATATCAACATGTGGTGAAATGCAAACGATTTGAAGAAAACTTTTATTTATACCGACGGTGTAAAAAATGTTTTCTCATTCCTTAAACCTATATTTATAATTAGTCAGATACATACTGGAAAATATCGGCTCTGAAAAGGTTCTATATCAAGATTGTAAAAACAAAGATGGTATATCAACCGCGTGAGATTCTGTAGCAATTAAACAAATAAAAATAAACAAAAAAGCTTCTTAATTTTACCTTACGACAAAATTTGACTCATGACCGCAAAGATGGTTAATCCTAGAATGAATTGTGGTAGTATATTTTATTTTTTCCACGTAAGGAAAATCTAGGGTAGGAGTATATATTTATAGGAATGGAGAGTGGGACGTGGAATATAAACCACCGCAATGTAAGAGCATCATTATTAGGAGCACCAAATTTTATACCAAATTTAACTTCAAAAATACCTTTTATAAATTTAGCAAATCACTGTCCAAAAATTTCCAAAATCAGACTCTCTATCCAAACTTTACTATTCCTCTCAAGTTTAATAAAAAAACGTTTTTCTTAAAAAAGTAATTCTCCCACGCTGGGAGATGTGCCACCATTTTTTATTAATTAAAAGGTGAGAGTGATGGAGAGAGAGAGAGAGAGAGAGAGAGAGAAAAAAAAGTTGAAAAAGTGGGTGAGGGGGAGTCTGGGACAGAACCGTGAGAAAGAGAGAAGATAGGGCATGAACAGTGAGTTAACAAAAATGAGGCGTCACTGTAGCAAAGCTACAAATTTTACAAATTTGCAAAATATTTGTAAAGCCTGATTTTTTTTTATATTTTCAAGTGTTTACTCTCCACATTTAACTTGAAAGTGGATTTGTTAATCCTAATAAGGATGCTCTAAAAAGCAATTCACCACAGAAACACTATCTTGTGATGTGTGAGGTTCGAACCCTTGGCCACTCGACTCTAGCTCAGTTTAGAGAGCCTAAGACATGCCAACTAATCTAGAACCGATTAGCGATTGTTATTTTTTCCATCTGTATAAAAAAAAATTGTGCTCAGGCCTAGTTATTTTAAAAAAAATAGCAACTCAGTTACTAAAATCAATCATAATTTTAGTAAGTTCTCCAGGTGATAAAATCATGGTAGTTTTTAGCAAAAAGAAGCCATGATTTTAGGGAATTGGGGGGCCTGTAGTGAGTGAGTTCACTACATGCTTGTAGTGAGCTCACTCGGCCGTCCGATCCGAGATCAATAGTTCGGATCGTCCTCCACTTTAAAAAACACTTTTATATTAACTTTAACTCTAATTTATTCGGACCGTTGATCTCAGATTGGACGGCCGAGAGAGCTCACTACACGCATGTAGTGAGCTCACTCACTACAAGCCCCCAAATTCCTGATTTTAGCACCTGGATAACTCATTTGCTAAAATCAACTGATTTTACGAAAAACTTGGCCTCTCAATACTATTTTAAAATTGATCTGCACTGGGTGTTATTTTTCTTATTTTCTGAATACTTCTCGACCAGACAAATTAATACTCAGATTTTAACGAAGTAGGATCCGGAAAAAAGGAAAATAGAAATCGTTTTTGCCTTTTATACTTTCTTAAAAATCCGTCAAAAAAAAATTATACATGAATGCGGGTGTGCCAAATACTCATTTTTTTTGTACAGTCAATGTATTATACCAGTAGAAAACGAGTCAATGGTCTGAAGAAAAAATGGGAAAAAAACAAAACTGGCGGAGATTCCGGTAGCCGGTAAACGACGTTAACGTGGGGCCAGGGTGACGGTGAAATCGGTCGGCACGCCCATCGTCTCCGCCCACGTCTTTGACTCCAAATACAACTTCGAAACCCGACCCGCAACCCACCTCATATCGGGCCTCCTCTCCGGATCCTCCTCGACGCACTCCAACCCGACCCGCAACACCTTCGCCGCCACCTCCACCGGGTACGAATCCTTCAACCTGTTATCCACCCACCACCTCAACCTCCCCCCTCCTCCCTCCACCGCCGCCTCTCTCGCCATCTGGATCAACGATATCCGCCTATAACCGCCGCTCTCCTCGTCAATTTCGTACTTTAAAGGCTCTTTGCCAGACAACAGTTCCAGAATTACCACGCCAAACGCGAACACATCCGTTTTCGCCGTCGGAATTCCATTCGCCTGAAATTCAGGCGCCATATACCCTCTCGTGCCTTCGAATTTCGTCAATCTGCTGTGGGATCGCTTGTACCCTGGCGATCTCGACCCTTCCTCCTCCCTATCTATCTCACCGCATAACTCCGCCGTTCCCAAATGACATATCTTCGCGTTCAAAGAAGGTTCAGACACTATAATGCTGGAACTTTTGATATGATTGTGGATGAAATTGGAATTCAATCCAGTGCTGTGGTGGATGTAATCGAGGCCGTGAGCTATATCAGTAGCGATCTGGATCCTGGACATCCAATTCGAGAGAACGGTGAAATTAGGATTTCGAGGGTTTCGGATACACTCGGCGAGGTTAGCGCCATGGACGTAGTCGTAAACAAGGTAAATGAAATTTCCAGAAACAGAAGCGCCGCGTAGCTTGATCAAGCTCGAGTGGTGGCTCTTGCCGATCAACGACAGACGCTCTCGAAGCTCCTCCGCGTTGATTTGCCGTCTGAACTTCCTCTGGAACACGACGACGTCGTTCCCGCGTACCACGCAGCGCCAAGACGCCGACGAAGAAGACGATGAAAACTTCTTCGCTACGAAGTTGTTTGTGGCGGATCGGATCTCTGAGAACTCGTAAATGTGAGCGGTTTCCGGTAGCTGTTCACGGAGGCTGGTGAAGGAAGCTACGCTCGAAACCGACGATTTCCATGAGTCCTTATTGAAACTCCATCCTATTGTGTTGAAGTTAGGGTTTGAGTGGTCGCTGGCGCTGTTGGTTAGATCGAGGGAGTGTTTTCGTGACGTTTCAGGTGTGCCGGAGCTTTTTCTCGACGGACGAGGTGATGCCGATTTGATCGGATTTTTGGGCTCGGTGGAGTCGCTTGTAGAGGGTTTTGATATACACATGGAGAAGAGTCTCATGGTTTGAATGAGTTCAGGGGTTGGATGTAGACATGAGGATTGAGGGGTTTGGATTTGGAGATGTGGCGAAATTGGAATCACAATTGAAGATCGTCTGGTTTTTGGTCTTCTTCGTTGAAGAATTGAGGGTGCGAATACCTCATGGCTGACACCCTCTCTTTTTGGCCGCCCGTGAATTCTTTCAAGGCAAGGGTCGGCCTGGTTCGACAAAATGGTACACTTGAAATTTTATCTATCCGGAGGCTGTTCAATTAAGGCATTTGTGTCATTTTCGGATTATTTTTGAAAGAGAGAAACTTATTCACGGAGGAGCCGTGAATAAGCAACTTTTAGTCCCCAATGACTGCTAAAGTCCCTTCCCCCGTGGGTCAAAAAGTCTATGAACTCATCATCTTGATGGTGTTCTAGTGACGGTTTGTTCTCTTCGGACAGTTGCTATAGCTCTATCGGATATTCCACAGCGGGTTGGAAACTCCAACAATCACGCCCATGTGGTTGTTACGCTGGTCGCTCCTTTCCACCCTAATTCCAATTTTTTTTAAAAACACCCAATCAAAATTTTAACTACAGTCAACAGCAGCAGAGCATTGAGTGTCAATTTAGGCTGAATGATTGCAATAATTACAACAACGCCACTCTCACTATGTACGAAGTTACAAACTGAAACACGTATACGCTCATCCGATTTCTATTTTTATTCTTCTTTTCTGTTTTCCTTTTTCTTTTCGGTTTCCTTTTTTCTTTTGTTTTGGGTTAATAATTCAAAAGTATTACTCCCTCTATCCTTTATTTTTGGTCCACCCTTGAAAACATGTTTTTTTGTGAACGTAAAAATTGAATTTTCATAAATAAAATTTTTGATTTTTTTTTCCACCAAATTAAAGAGCACAATGAGCACTTTAATCTGGTACAAAAAAAATTAGTACAAACTTACTTATGAAAATAAAAAATTTTGAGTTTGAAAATGCATGTTGTCTCATAGTGGACCAAAATTAAGGGACGGAGGAAGTATTTTTTGGTCCTAATTCTGAAAAATCGCATTTGTTAGTATTGTTTCAATTTTATTTCTTTTTTTACTTTTTAAATTCTCCCTTTGAAACTCGAACCAATAGTTGTCATTACCAAGGAATGCAACTTTTGAAGCTTACAGAAACAAAATATGACAAACTTTTTTTTTTAGGTAATGAAGAGTGTCCCGATAAACAGGACTAATTCCTCCAACCCTTTTCAAGCGTTTGGGTGAGGTGAGGTGAGGTGGTCCAAAAAACAAATTGCTAAATATACGATATTTAGGGGCTTGAACAAAATGACCGAAAATCAGAGTCCGAAACGAAATACGGAGTTGGTGAAACACAGATAGCAAGACTTTTTATTTTTTTGTATTTGATCGTAATTTTTTAATTTTAAATCTCTTCTTGTCGAGACAGATGATGATTAATTCAACAATACAGTGTGAATTTTATGAAATTCAAGGACAAACAAAATTACCAAAACAAAAGGTAAGTAACAATTTTCGGAAGAATTGTATCTGTAGTTGATTCGGAACCAATCGGAGGAGAAGAGAAACAAAGCAAAGAGTTAATGTTAAAATAAAATTAAAAAATCTTGCAAAGAGCTACTAGGACCCACTTGAGGATGTTAACCATGGTTAAATTTGAGAGGACATGCTGTAACAGCACTTCCTAGGCAGCAGCAACTATGCTGTGAGAGCTGTTACGCATCCCCCTCTGACACACCCCCCATTTCGGCCCCACCTCATTTTCCACCAACTACCCTCCCTTTTCTGCAATTAACTTTTTCTTTTTCTTTTTCTCTTTTTTCTTTTTCACTTTTAACTTTATTTATCTAATTTTTATTTAATTTGGTTTACTCAAATTACATTTGAAAGTAAATTATTTTTTTACATTGATAATTTGAATAAATACAAGATTTTGTAAGAATTTTGCATCTCCAGTAATTTCTACCTAATTAAATTACTACTTTCCAACTTTCTTTTAAGTTTCCTTTGTCAAATGAACGCATAAAGGAAAATACTTTTCATTTTTTTTACTAAATTTTGCTATAATTTTTTGACAAATGAACGATGACTCTAAAAAAATGTTGGAAGAAAAACTACACAAAGAAATGTAATTTCAAGTCTCAGTTTTGATACCATATGTTATGGATTATTGCTTGCAATGTTAAAGGTGAATCGATAATTGAGTTGTGAGGTGGTTGTCTCTTAAATCCAACTATGGTTGTTCTGTTCAATGAAGTAAATCCAAATAAAGGTGAATCCATATGTTATTATTAACGCAAATACCGTCCCCCCACCTTCCCCTTTTGACCCAATTAACTTTTCTTTTCTTTTTTCTTTTTTTCTCTTTTAACTTTATTTATTTAATTACTTATTTAATTTAGTTTACTAAAATTACATTTGCGAGTAAATTATTTTTTACATTTACATTGGAGTGTAGGTATATGGTCCAATTCCTATGGAGAAGAGGTTGGCCCTTGTAGTAATCTAACAATACTAATATTATTTATGACCGAAGCATAAAACAAGGTGAACACCACCATTTATTATTATTATTATTATTTATGACCGAAGCATCTAACTTTGTAGAAGAAAAGCTAACTTTTCCGTCTAACTGAAATCTATCTAGACTGAGTTTTCCAATTGATTTTGTGGGATAAAATCTAGTTTTGCTTGGAAGTGTGATAAAAGATAAAAGAGAAAAAAAGATATAAGGAAAAAAGTGATAAATATATAGTAATTAAATAAAATAAATGAATTAAATAAATAAATGAATTATATAAATAATATAGTAAACGAATTAAGTAATTAAAGGAGTGGGAGAGGGGTAATTCGGTAAAAACGGGGGGTGTAAGGGCATCTCTAGTGCACTACCTAAAATCACTACCTAAAGTGCCCTAACTAGTTAGCTAAGAAAAATCTCAAAAAATGGTCTCTAGTGCACAAAACTTGGATTCCTAAAATCCTAGGTGGCACCCTTCACTACCTAAAGTGTCCTAAGTGACTACCTAAATTTGGGGAGGGACTTAAGGAGAGAGAAAAAGGAGAGAGATAGAGAGAAAGAGGAGAGAGAAAGTTGCTTGCATTTATAACATTGAATTTGCTATTGTTTTTTTGGTTATGAGGCCCACTTAAATGGGTCTCACATACACTTTAGGGAGTATTTTTAGGGAGCCCCATTAAAGTGAATTTCTTCTTAGCTAGCTAACTAAGTTCTTAGCAAACAAAATTGGGTCCCACATGTGCTTAGGTGTACACTTTATGGAGCATTTTTTAGGTAGTGCACTAGAGATGGCCTAAGGTGGTGGGGTCCGGGGGGGATGTGTGTCAGGGAGAGGCGCATATCAATTTCACTATGCTGTCCTTTGTCCTCCGTTTTGGAGATTTCAATTTCTTTTTATTACCTTTTGAGTTTGTTAATTTCCTATTATATCCTCAATCTCTTCATTTAATTCTCCCTCCATTCTAATTTGACTACGAAATTACGTACAATTTTCAAGCTAAAAAATATGTAGTTACAATTTTTTTTTAATCAATATGGATCTTGTTGGAGAGATCTCATTGAGAACTTTAATATGGTGGAAAAAAAATTCAAAAATGTTAACATATTATTTTAAAAAAATAGTTTTTGAGTTGTTATTTTAAGTTTTAGAAAAGGGGCAAAAAAATAAAATTTCATACTTTATCATTTAACTTTTGAAAATGGACAAACATTTTAGGACTTGAAAAAGTATGTTTATGGACAAACAAATCCGGACGGAGGGAGTATATCGATTGACACTCGATCGCAGTAAATTTATTTAAGGTAAATGAAATTCCAATTTTGCGCTATCACTATGCTTTTTCCCAATTTAGCATTATGTTATGTTGTGTAATATACATATATCTTTATATATAGATTGTATTGACTGAAATCAATCGATATGATCTTTGTAAGGCTAATGTGCTCGATGAACCGGTTAAAATAAACCCGTGTAAATCCACTCTCACAGTGATATCTTTAAGAGGGTCCCACGGAGATCCCAACTTCACTTGTGAGAAAGGCGTACTGCTACGTACCCAGAAAATACACCAAGAATTTACCCAGTATTTGAAAATCAATGGCCCAGATTTACTTAGAGTGAATCTGGGCCATTGATTTTCACTTTCTAGATAAATTTTGGGTGTCATTTCTGGACATCTAGACTTTCTGGTGAGAAAGAGGGTAAGATATTTAGTAGGATTTCTACGTAGGATTTTTCGATAAAAATTTGAAGTTGCAACATGTAGGATCATGTATATAAAATGACTTTTTAACTTATGGGTCTGTTTGTTTTACGGAACTAACAGAGATATATGACCCAGCAGATTATGCAATTCCATTGGTGTGGACGCTGCCATTGGGCTCTCACCTGTCGATTTGGAGTTGCCACCTGGATTTGAGGATTGTCATCCGAGAAACCGGATTTGAAAATGACTTCCGTGCCGTATTTTGAAAAATGTTTTGTTACAAGCCGTCACAACCATAATATCTTGGGTTCGGAGCCAGGTTACAAGAGGGGAAGAGTTTTGTGGCACCCCTCACCTGACACGGGGCTGACCTCTACTTTAATGTTCGTGGGGTTTTATAAAAATATTTTATTATCGAACTTTATCCATGTAAAGGGAAAGGGAGTAAGATGAAGGGGATTGTAAACAATGAACGAATAAAATGAGCATTACATGAATACAGAATGTATGTAAAGAGTGAATTTTTTTTTACGGGATTTAAACTAATAGAGATCGGCCATTGCAGCGAGCGAACCGTGCGCAAGGGTACTTTTGATTTTGAAATAAGGGACTGGTTTGACCAAAAACAAGGTATCGACTACAAATTATTGCAAAAATCTGTATCAAGATAACTTTTGAAAATGAGCTCCAGATTAGTACCCTTGCGTAAGGGTTACAATCGGTGTGCAAGGGTTTGAATTGGAAGATTTGTATTTTCACAATCTGATTTCTGTTATACATTGATCCCTTTTAAACTCACTACCAGTGTAAGGAATTGGGATAAACTTTGAGGATCCCCTCAAGAGACCAAAATAGATGGCCAAACTAGTGCGCAAGGGTTGCAACATGTGCGCAAAGGTTGATTTGGAAGGGAGCGGGGGGGGCCTGTAGTGACTACAGGTGTAGTGAGTGAATCTCGGCCGTTAAAAGTATTTTGAACGGTCCGGATCTAAAATAGTGAATAATGTAATTGTTCGCGCGAACAATTCAATTAAGATCCGGACCGCCAAAAATAAGAATGAACGACTGAGATTCTCACTACACAGCCTGTAGTGAGTTGCTCACTACAGGCTCCCCGGTTCCGATTTGGAAAGGGGTTTTTGGTTTTGAGCCCCTTAGGAGCATTGGTCCAAGTCAAGGTACATTTCGGTTTATTTCATCATCGGAGAGGCCAATTGTAACGCCCCATATAGACCACTAGACCAGTACCTTGATTTGATCCACAAGCCACACCACATGACCCAAAATTCTTTAGCCTAAGGTAGTTAGTAGTCTCTTACATAGTTTGTTATATGCCCAAGATCACTCATGTAAACAATCAATATGAGACTAAACACCATCTATGATAGGTGCCCAAAAGCACCTATTTTGTCCTCTAATTTACGCTTTAATAGTCCGTTCGTTATGTTACTTGGCGAATTTTGATAGTTGTATGGTGTTTGTAGGCATTGGAGCGGGTTGGACCATGAAAAGATGCAATTGGGACGTCTTAGAAGTGTCAAAAGTGCAAAGAAAACACCTGCAGGACCTGCTGAGCATCGCAGAAAAGCTGTCCAAAGTTGCTGAAATTCTAGTCCGGACCGGCCGTTAAGTCGGTCCGGACCGTCCGGACCAAGTTAGGTCGCAAAACGCGATTTTGTGTAATTTTTAGGGTTTTGCATAAAGGGAGGCCGGCTATGTACGTTCTGGGGGTCGAAAATCAGAAGGAAGCATTGTGAGAGCCTACTTTAGAGAGAGAAATCAAGAGTTATTGATGTTCTTCGCGATTTCTCCAACTTCAAGCGCTCCAACTTCTTCCATGGCTGGCTAAAGCACCTATCTAGGGGAAGGATGAAACTCCACGCCGAGTAACTTTCTATTTTGTGTAGGTTAGGGTTTTAATCGAATCGAATTATATGTTCAGAACTTGGTTTCATTAAATTAATGGAATCGTGGTTTTATTCTTTCAACCTGTTGCGTATTTGTACACCGGTTTTCAAATACATGTTCGTATAATTGCTTTCACTGATTGTGTTTGGAGTTCTGAGATAGGCTATGCTCGTGAGACGGACCGTGCCGTTGGGGCGGCGTGACACTGTACCAGTGAGACGGTACGTGCCGTGGGATAGCTTATGCCTTTTAACAACCACAAATATTTTCTTGACGATTATCAATGGGGATTGCAAGCCCTAACGATAACCCCTTGTGATTCGATTACTGAACTAACCTATGCAAAAGCTGTTGTTACGAGGGTGGAGTGGATTCTAAACCCTAGATTCTCTGTCCATCAACTCAAATCAGTTTTAGTTATTGTGTTCTTTAGTTTAACAATTTCGCAAACAACCAAATCCCTTTTTACCAAATTAAATTAGAGGTTAATTGGAATTAACGCAACTCACCAATTTGTCTCCGTGGATCGACACTCGGACTTAGCCACTATTCTTCTGAGTAGTAGTTAATTCTAAGTTCTTATAAATATAATTTTGACTCGGCACGACACGATCAAATTTTGGCGCCGTTGCCGGGGACAATTTGCACGGTTGCTTAGTTTCGATTAATTTTTATTTTAAATTCTTAGTTTAGGGCTTTTTAATTTTCGTTTGCTAAGTGATACTCAGCGCACAAGTAGCGAAGCATTCAATTGAGCAGGATCAACCAGTGAAAAGCGGTGCCGTGATATAAAAGCGATATCGTTGCTCACTGTAAGTCTTGTTTCCCTTCTATTTGCTTGTCTATGTGTATGTTTGGGCGTCGGTCTCAGGAACCCGACCTTGTTCCTCTCAATCAGGATATCGGAAAGAGACGTAGGGTTAAGAGTGAGACTGATTTACTTTCAATGGGGGATATTAAGAATGGCGCTAATCCTCCAGGTGGCGCTAATCCGCCAGGTGGCGGTGCCGCGCCCCTTGCCCCACTGCACACACACTTTTTGTCATCATCCTATGCCGCACCATCATGCATCCAGTTGCCACCGTTCACGGCAACCCACTATGAGATTAAAACTAGCATACTGCATGCGTTGCCCAACTTTCACGGGTACACTAAAGAGGATCCCTATCAGCATATTGACGAGTTCATAACCATAAGCTCCACACTTAAAATTCATAATTTTCCAAATGAAGTGCTTAGGTTAATCTTATTCCAATTTTCATTAAAAGAGAGTGCCAAACATTGGCTCAGTACTTTACCCGCGAACTCGATCACTAGCTGGGATCAACTTAAGGATGCGTTCCTTAAAAAATACTTCTCCATAGGCAAAACAGTTCATTATCGGAAACTGATTACTTCGTTCCGACAAAATGACAATGAGCCTCTTCACGAGGCTTGGGAGAGGTATGGTAACCTCATTAGGAAGTGCCCGCACCACGACATTCCACAGTGGCAGTTGGTGCAATGTTTTTACGATGGGTTGAATTCTCATTATAAGATGATGGTTGATGCCTCATGTGGAGGCTCATTAATGAACAAGAATGAGCAGTCGGCATGGGAACTCTTTGAGACAATGAGTGATACCTCCCAGCACCAGGCCACTTACCAGCATAATGATTAGGGGTGAGCATGGACCGGATTGGTTCGGATTTGTAGTAAACCAAGAACCAAACCACTACTTACGGATTATGAATTTGGAGAACCAAACCAACTCACAAAAGGCATAGAACCAAACCAATCAAAACCATTAAAATACGGATCGGATTCGGTTTCGAACCACGGTTTGCTTAAAATTGAGATATTATTTCCGTAAAATATTTAGAGTGTTTAAAATTTAGGTTTACTATGTTAGATTTATATAGAATACGAAGAGGTCCTCATATATAGAAATCTAGGGTAATTAATCATGGTAACGAAGGAAATCAAGGAATAGGAATAGGTTATGACAAAATCATGTATAGAAATTTGGAAAAATAGAAACGTGCTGTAGAATCAAAATTGGAATGGAGAATTTCATCACCGAATTTATTTGCTATGACTAAACCATTATTGGTGTATTAGAATTAGGGGAATAAGTTGTGAATCTTAGGCAAAATAAAATCTTGCTAGAGAAGAAATAATGAATAAATTAAATTAAGAAATTAGTTGACTATGCCTTATATATATAAACACATATACATACATATAAATACAAATACATACATACATATATATATATACGAAAAACTTCTAATCCACACCTCCCGGAAATAAGAAAAAAATGGTTTTTTTTGTGTTGCAAATTATTTTTGGAAAATCCGATCCGTCCAATGTGTTCAGAAGATGTTTTCAAGGGTCCACGCGGGAAATCTTCAAAAAACAATACCGGGAAGGGCTTGATCCAAGCAGTTTTCGCAAAAAATGTAAATATATATATTTTGCGAAAACTGCTTGGATCAAGCCCTTCCTTCCCGGTATTTTTTTTTTTTGAAGATTTCCAGCGTGGACCCTTGAAAACACCTTTTGAACACATTGGATGGATCGGATCGTCAAAAAAAAGTTTGGATCACGAGGTCCGGAAAAGAAAAGTCCGGATAAGAAGTTTACCCTATATATATATACATGGTTCGGATCGGATTGGAACCGGAACCATTAACGCAAATCCACAAACCAAACCATTGACTACGGATTCTAATTTTTTTAAACCAGGACCAAACCACGCTACTAAAAAACCGAACCAAACCAATCGGTTTGGATTGGATTGGACTGGCTTCACGGTTTGACGGGTTTTCTGCTCACCCCTAATAATGATAGGGCAACCACCGCGGCCAGTTCTTCAAAGCCACGGGGTCTGTATGAGGTTAGCCCCTCTGACCACCTCGCGCTTAAGGTTGACTCTCTCGCTGAAAAACTTGACCAATTTTTGAGTTTAGGCTCGACTTCCACCCCGCCTCCTCCTACTTTTCAGGAGGCTTGTTCTCTATGTGCTAGTCCAGCCCATTATGTTACAGAGTGTCCGGTGAGAGACCATTTTCCAGGTTTTGCAGAAGAGCAAGTTCACGCTGCTCAGGGGTATTCTAACGTACAGAGTTATCCTAAACCGGGTGATCCCTCTAATAACATCTACCACCCGGGTCTTAGGAACCATCCTAATTTGTCGTGGCGACAACCACAAGACAATGGCCCTGCCCCAAAGTCTAGGCCATGGTCCACACCGTATAATCCTGCGGCCTATCGTTATGCGAGCCATCAGCAGCCAGCCCCTCATCGAGCGCCAGCCCAGTCCTCGAGGGACCCTTCCTTCGAGGATAAGTTTTTAACAGCATTTGAGATGATGATTACTACCCAACAGCAGGTGAATTCTCATACACAATCCATTGCACGAATGGAGGCGCAACTAGGCCAATTGGCCAACACGATGAACCGCAGAGAGGAGGGCAGCTTGCCTAGTCAGCCAGTTCAGAACCCGAGAGGTCAGAACCAGTGTGAGGGTAATCAAGGGACTGGTAACTTCCAGAAGGCAAATGCTCTGATATCCCTTCGTAATAAGCGAGAGGTCGAAACCCGACCAGAGAAACCACAAAGCAAGGAGCACCAAGCTCCCTCCTCCCCATCTGTTTTCGGGGAGGAGAATTCTCATAGAAAGGAGGCAACCCCTCCAACCACTACTTCACCACCCACCACCACGACCATAGGCTCCAAGGCACCATCCTACGTGCCTAGGGCCCCTTTCCCCGCTGCTTTAAATGGGCCATCTCCCTATGCAAAGAAGCCAACTTCTATGGAGGATACTCTAGAGATATTCAAACGCGTGAATATCAACATACCCCTCCTCGAGGCCATAAAGAAAATCCCGAATTATGCCAAGTTCCTGAAGGACCTCTGCACTCACAAGCGGAAATCTCGGACAAATGTGTCCAAAAAGGTCCTTCTCACCGAGCAAGTGAGCTCTGTTTTCCAGTCTGTCACTCCCCCTAAGTTACAAGATCCTGGCACACCTACCATTCCCATTGTCATTGGTAGCCATTGTATCGAGCGCGCACTTCTAGACTTAGGGGCTAATGTCAATTTGATCCCTTACTCGGTGTACGAGCAGTTGGGACTTGGAGAGTTAAAACCCACGACGGTAACCTTGCAATTAGCTGATCGATCCATAAAGGTACCGCGTGGTGTCGTTGAGGACGTTCTTGTCAAGGTCAATGATTTCTACTTCCCTGCTGATTTTATAGTCCTTGACACAGAACCGGTGAACACCCTCAGACAGCAAACGCCTGTTATACTTGGCCGTCCATTCTTGGCGACGACCAATGCTAATATACATGTGAGGAGTGGAGAGATGGAGGTCACGTTCGGTAATATGACCCTTAAGCTTAATGTCTATAATAGCGCGAAACAACATCAAGTGGAGGAAGACTGCTTTGCAGTTGATGTTATCGACGACCTTGAGGAGAGGGCATTGCCTTACAGCGTGACTGACGACCCGTTGGCCGCATGTTTGGCGCATTTTGGTTTTGAGAATTTTGACATTGACAAGTCCATAGAAGAGGTTAACACTTTACTTGAATCCACACCCGTCATGGATATCTCTTCTCGGGAGTCCAAAATTGAGCCAGTTCCCACTCTTCTGGGTGTCCCCGACACTTCTATGGAGTCTTTAGTAGAGCTTAACTTGCTACCTTTATCACTAGAATTGTGGACTCCATGTGTAGAATTCGTAGAGGCTACCACACTAGACGATAAACATGTAAAGTGTACTCGAAATTTGGGGGTAGATGGTTCTTATGTAGATATTCACGGGGTGACTAGAGGGGTGGAGAGTGATGAGATGTGGTGCCCGGTCTTAATTTGTGGGGTGAGTGTTGGGACCTCACCCTTTAAGCACATTTTTCCTTTGCATAAAGATTTTAATCCCATGGTGACTAGAGGAACAATTCTGACTCGATTATTTGATCAACTGTTTTTCATTCTTGGAATTGAGTCGAATGATATCTCTTGGGATGATCCATATCTTGTAAATTTTAAAAGGAGGATTAAATCTGCTATTTGAGCATCAAGTGTGAGGTTAATCACGACAAGTCTAGGAGACTATAAATCTTTGGAGGTTGAAATACCTCCCGTTTAGCCGTGCTCGAACGGCTTGTTTTGGTCCGGTATAGCCACCTACTTTCTAGCCTTAAATATGTGTATCTGGGTTTCTAACAATCTTATTGCAGTGCCTCGGATAGTCATTAAAGACGATTGGCTCTGATTTCTTTAAGGAAAAACCTTGAGTAATTTAACCTGTTGAGTCATGACTTACCCGAGATTGTTATGATGGCCTTCTCTACACATATTTAAGTGAGAAATTAGGGAGAAAAGTAGTACCCGTGTTTTTCGCGTGAAGAAAGTGGATGGAGTTTACTTACTTTTGAGTCATTTTATTTTTAGTTTTGCTATTTTAGAATTCGAAAAGTCTATGGGTACGCATGTTTTGCACGGATTATGTACGCATGTCCACTTGGACTGCCAAGTGGGAAAAAAAACTGGGCCCCATCTCTACTACTTCCCGCCCATCTTTTCCCCCCAAATCAAAAAAGGCCAAAATCAAAAGCAGGGGAGAGAGATCCCAAATCTGCACCCCCACCTTTCAACGCCAAATTTACTCCCTCTTCTCCGGCTACTCCTCTCCGGTGACTTGTTTACTCCGGCAACTCCTCTCCGGTGACTTGTCCGACGTCTTCTACTCTGGTTCTCGTTCATTTCTTTTTGCAAACGGTAACCGTGACTTTTGTTGTTACTTTTAAATGAGATAATGATCTAGTAATTCAGTAGATTTTGTTAAGATGTTAATCTATATTCAAGAAAGTTTCTATTTGTTTAGATATCTGGATGAAGTAGCCACATACATTCAAAATCTGCATAATTTTTTTGGTTTTCTTTTAGCCACGATAGGTATAAAGTTTTTCACTTTCTTTAAACTATGTCTTTGCTCCCCACGTGCAAAGTGGAGAAGCTTTGGCACTACAAAACAAAAATGAAAGTCTAGGGGTGGTTGAAAGCAAAAATGACAGTACAATCAATGAGGTTTTAAAATTTTGCTAGCTTGCATAGTAACGACAAGTTTTAATTTTAGCTTTAGTTCCTTCTTCTTTCTTTTATTATTCACGGGAAAAGTAGATAGTAAACTTTGTAAAGCTAAAAACTTGAAATGTCAAATTATGTCTAATCTACTTGATTATTTGCTTGATTGTAGAAGCATGCAAATTCAAGAACTATCAGAAGAAATCAACAGAGATATCGAAACTATTTCACCAATGGGTTGCGAGGACTTGGCATCGGAGGAAGATCAGAATTCGGAGGAAATACCGGAACCTATGATTGGTATGTCTTTTGGCTTAGAAGGTGAAGCCCGTGACTATTATGCTAGATATGCAACAACAAAAGGTTTTGTTGTGATCACAAGATCTTCTCACAAGCGTAGGGATGGGCAAAGGACGAATATAACATACGCTTGTCATAGGGGGGGAAAGCCGAGGACAAATGCACTCAATCCACTCAAAGCCCATCCAACATCAAAAACAGATTGCAAAGCATCAATAAACTTGTCCTTGCGAGACGATGGAAAGTGGCATCTAAATTCAATGGAACTAAAGCATAACCATGAAATGTGTCCGAACAAAGCTCGGTACCTCAAGGGTAATCGGGTTCTTCCTCCATCTGCAAAATGGACAATTGAGTTGAACCGCTTGGCCGGAATAAAAATGAATAAGACAATCAGCTCATGTGTGATTGAGGCAGGAGGTCGTGATAAACTGACATGGTTACCCAAAGATGCAAGAAATCACGTTGACAAAGTGAGACGCTTAGAGCTCAAGGAAGGGGATGCAGAAGCAATGCACAAGTATTTTATTAGGATGAAAGCAGACAATGAAGCCTTTTTTTATGCCATGGATCTAGATGAAGAAAACCTGCTAAAGAATGTCTTTTGGGCCGACGCGAGGAGTAGAGAAGCATCCAAGGAATTTGGTGATGTGGTCACATTTGACACCACTTACTTAGTTAATAAGTATGATATGCCCTTTGCTCCTTTCGTAGGAGTAAATCATCATGGACAATCGACTTTGTTTGGATGTGGATTACTATCACAAGAGGACACAACTTCATTTGTATGGTTGTTCGAGACATGGCTTGCTTGTATGTCCGGGTGTTCTCCTAAAGCCATCATCACAGACCAATGTCGGGCTATGCAAAATGCTATAAGTATAGTTTTTCCAAATGCACGGCATCGTTGGTGTTTGTGGCATTTGTTGAAAAAGGTTCCCGAAAAATTGAAGAGTTACGATGATTATGAAAAGATTAAATCAGGCATTCTTAGTGCTGCATATGATTCATTGAGTCGAGAGCAATTTGAGAAAAATTGGGGCAATGTCATCAAGAAATATAAGTTAGAAGGCAATGATTGGCTAAGTGGCTTATACGAGGAGAGGCACCGATGGGTTCCTGCATTTGTGAAAGATGTTTTTTGGGCAGGGATGTCAACAACTCAACGAAGCGAGAGCATGAATGCCTATTTTGATGGCTATGTTCATTCTAATACCACGTTGAAGGAGTTTGTCGAGCAATATGAAAATGCCTTACGCAATAAGGTAGAAAAAGAGGAAGAGGAAGACGCTCGTTGTTTCAACGTGCAAGTAAAGAATGTATCACCTTACGGTTTTGAAAATCAATTTCTAGAAGCATACACACTTGCAAAATGTCAGGAATTTCGAGCCCAAATAGGTGGTAAGATTGCATGCAATTTGAGTTCCACAAAGGTAGTAGGTGATGGTATTTTAGAATTTGAGATTGAAGAGGACATAAATATTGGTGAGATGGGATTTTTGAAAACAGTTGCTTTTCATGTTCATTACAAGGAGGAGTCAAATGAAAGTAATTGTACTTGTCGGTTGTTCGAGTCTAAGGGGATGGTGTGCAAGCATATTGTCGTGGTTTGGTAAAAATGAAGTTGAATGAAGTGCCGGAGAAATACATTCTACCAAGATGGAGCAAAAATGTGAGGAGGAGTCACACAGGTGTGAAGGTTAGCTATGCGAATTGGGAACGCAAGCCTGAATGGCGTCGCTATGACTATATGTTGGCTACTTTCCGTAAAGCTGCCGATGAGGCCATGGATTCTGAGGCGAGAAGTGAGAGGGTGGTGGCCAAGTTGCTGGAAGCAGTGGCAGAGAACAAAGTTTGTGAGGAGGAGTGCACAAAAAATAACCCTACGTCCATCAATGCAGTAGATGAAATCACAAGTTGTGGTGGGAAAAAAAAACCCGTGGGTGATCCGACTAAACGTCGTCGTAGAGGGAGGCCACCGGTTAATAGGAAACAACCAGTAATTGAGAAAATTATTCGAAAGATCAAGAAGTCAACCAAAATTTGCAAAGCTACTCCAGGCAATGCGAAGAGCATACCGGTATATCTTTCAACATGCAATAATTTGTTTTATTGAAATCATGCATGAGTACAAAGTTTCAAAAAATGTATAGGTGAGTTTTCTAATCACTAATTTTTTCTTTTATTCAAATTGCACACGAGTAGGTTTCGGTGGATCACATGGATGTGGAGCTTCAGAATATTCACACTGTGGAAATAGGCGAGGTTGTCACGCAAGGAAGTGTAAATTATAGTGTAAGCATCTCTATGTTTTTCTTTTTTTTCTTGTCTTTATAAATTCATCGTATGTTACCAACTTGACAATTTGCTCTTAATTTCAGACTTCCCAAATGATTGGACCACACGTTGGTACGAGGAGCTAGGCTCTGGCTGATTTGGATACCAAAGAATTTGATGGCACATGAAAATTTAGGCTCTTTTGGATGCATGTTTTTTTCTTTTTCGGCTCTTTTGGACTTTATATGCTTTAGTTTGATGGCTGTAGTTTTTTGGTTAATGGAAAAGTAGATTGTTTTGGAAAAATTTCGTCAGCATCTCCCCTATTTCTTTGCCTATCCCGACGTCACAACGTCTCAGTCAACATTCATAATAGAGCAAAGAGCTGTTGAATATTTAAAAAAAACTAACAATGACAACATTTGATACTACAACTTCATATTATGCAAGCAAATTATACAGTTTACTAGAACTAGAAGGAAAGTGTGTAAAATTGCTAGATGGCTCCAACTGTGTGCCTCACAAACCAGCACTTTCATCCAAGATGCCTTCAAATTCCAATATTTGCTCCTCCCAGTCTGTAATGGGTAAGACACCAAGATATGAAGATCAAAAGTTAGAAATTGAACCCAATTTTTTTTTTGTAAACATGGGGTTTTTTTTGTGCAAAACCCTCCAAATTCAAAGAATTGGAACAAGTTTCGAGAGAGAGAGAGAGAGCTGCGTGAGAGAGATACCTAAGAACCCAAACCTGATGAAATCGGATGACAGAGGTAGTCAGGTAGTGTTCAACAACGGCGGCGTACGGCAGTGGTACGGTGGTGGTCGCTGGAGAAGGAAAAGATTACGGTGGTGCAGTGGTCACCGGTGAAGGTGGGGATCGGGGTGTCGCCGGTGAAGGTGGGGATCGGGGTGGTTCATTGGATGACAGAGGTAGTGTTCAACAGCGGCGGCGTACGGCAGTGGTGCGGTGGTGGTCGCCGGAGAAGGAAAAGATTACGGTGGTGCAGTGGTCGCCGGTGAAGGTGGGGATCGGGGTGGTTCGAATCACCCCCCCGGAACTCTCTCACAACTGGACAAAGGGTCATCATTTTAGGAGAAGAAATGGTTGCATTTTTTGCGTTTGAATTTCAAATGGAATTAAGTGTAGAGATGGGGCCCGGTTTTTTTCCACTTGGCAGTCAAAGTGTACATGCGTACATAATCCGTGCAAAACATGCGTACCCATAGACGGATTCTTTAGAATTAGTGTTTTGTTTGTTCGTGTTTAGATTATTGTTATTTTATTTTTATTTTTTTTTCTTGTAGTTTGTAGGGGCTAACATTTGCAGGTCGTTGTGTTCAAGTTGGGGGGTAATGCCCCGTGATCTTTAGCCTGTTTAGTTCTCCTTCACGAGGTGATCTCTTTCCTTACCTTTTCATTTTTTGTCCTATCCTTTTACTGAACGACATACAATGAGGACATTGCACTATTCAAGTTGGGGGGAGAGAGATTACTTTGTTACTTGTCTTGTTTATATTTAGAGTCTTGAAAATCCAAAAAAAAAAATGAAAATTAAAAAATTAAAAAAAAGAAAGTCGTGTCAAGGGCATTGGATGCTTGAGTGCACTTAGTCTTGATTGATGGCTATCGATTAGTGTTGGGAGTGTTTGTCATGCGAATTGATGTCTTGATGCGAGTTCATGGATCGGTTTAAGCTTGTGAATGAAATGTTGATAGGAAGCACTTGGTTAGCCCGTATTGTCTATGGTTGGATAGTGTTTGATCACTTGAGTTCATACTTTCTCACGCGCACTATCCCACTTTGGGCATTCACTGGCCTAGAATTTGGTTTACATGTCATTGATATTCCGGTGTTAGTTGATTGTGTTCATGGACTAATTGGAACCCCTTCCCTACATTATGCGCTGAATTGATATTGCTTATCCGGGCGTTCATTGAGTAACCGGGCAATCGGGGTTTGCTCCGTCACAAGATGGATAGACCTTGTGAAGACATTGGTTGAATGTGGTTAGTTTGGGTCTCTCCCTAAAGCCTTTTTGACTCGAGCAATTAAGTCCGAGGGGTCTCTTTAAACCTGGCACCCTAAGGCCATCTGGCTTGGGGATGACCGACCTAAAGCTCGTTAAAAGGGTCAACTAGAAAGCCTGAGAGAACCAGACATAGCACGGCCACATGAAAAGAGAAATAAAAAGAGAAATAAAAAAAAATCCGTTAAATAAAGGGAGGGGGTGAATTTAGAAGCACACCGGGCTATTGATAGTGTGAACTGTTTTCAGGGTTGGTGAATCTCTTTGTGTGGTTCTCACTTACACACATGTTATGTGATAAATCCCTATCCGATCATAGGTGCGAAGGCTAATCTTTGTGGTAGATTGAATATGAGAATTCACTTGTTTAAGTCTTTGCATGAATAAAGCATCTTGTCTTTGCTTTGCATGACATTCGATACGGCATTTTGAGATGTTGTCGGTTGGGTTCAAGTTGCACTTGTAGTATCCAATTTCCTTTGTGTTTTGTGGGTGATCACTGCTGAAAACCCTCACGAGACTTCACTCGTCCTACCGGGGCCACCCGGGGGTTTAAAAGACCTATCTTTCCTTCTATTTAGTTTAGTTGCAATGTTCTTTTGCTTTACTAGGGACTAGTAAAGTGTAAGCTGGGGGGGTGTGATAGGTGCCCAAAAGCACCTATTTTGTCCTCTAATTTACGCTTTAATAGTCCGTTTGTTATGTTACTTGGCGAATTTTGATAGTTGTATGGTGTTTGTAGGCATTGGAGCGGGTTGGACCATGAAAAGATGCAATTGGGACGTCTTAGAAGTGTCAAAAGTGCAAAGGAAACACCTGCAGGACCTGCTGAGCATCGCAGAAAAGCTGTCCAAAGTTGCTGAAATTCTAGTCCGGACCGGACCGGCCCTTAAGTCGGTCCGGACCAAGTTAGGTCGCAAAACATGATTTTGTGTAATTTTTAGGGTTTTGCATAAAGGGAGGCCGGCTATGTACGTTCTGGGGGTCGAAAATCAGAAGGAAGCATTGTGAGAGCCTACTTTAGAGAGAGAAATCAAGAGTTATTGATGTTCTTCGCGATTTCTCCAACTTCAAGCGCTCCAACTTCTTCCATGGCCGGCTAAAGCACCTATCTAGGGGAAGGATGAAACTCCACGCCGAGTAACTTTCTATTTTGTGTAGGTTAGGGTTTTAATCGAATCGAATTATATGTTCAGAACTTGGTTTCATTAAATTAATGGAATCGTGGTTTTATTCTTTCAACCTGTTGCGTATTTGTACATCGGTTTTCAAATACCTGTTCGTATAATAGCTTTCACTGATTGTGTTTGGAGTTCTGAGATAGGCTATGCTCGTGAGACGGACCGTGCCGTTGGGCGGCGTGACACTGTACCAGTGAGACGGTCCGTGCCGTGGGATAGCTTATGCCTTTTAACAACCACAAATATTTCTTGACGATTATCGATGGGGATTGCAAACCCTAACGATAACCCCTTGTGATTCGATTACTGAACTAACCTATGCAAAAGCTGTTGTTACGAGGGTGGAGTGGATTCTAAACCCTAGATTCTCTTTCCATCAACTCAAATCAGTTTTAGTTATTGTGTTCTTTAGTTTAACAATTTCGCAAACAACCAAATCCCTTTTTACCAAATTAAATTAGAGGTTAATTGGAATTAACGCAACTCAGCCAATTTGTCTCCGTGGATCGACACTCGGACTTAGCCACTATTCTTCTGAGTAGTAGTTAATTCTAAGTTCTTATAAATATAATTTTGACTCGGCACGACACGATCAATGTACCCCCAAACCTGGGGTATTACACCAATGCCCATGGTCCAACAATTATGAAGGGTCCGAATAGGGTGTCTACAGTTGGATAAATGGTGACGAGATTAAGAAAATCACATTTTCCATGGTATTTATATTCTACACTTTGTGAAATTATATATTCGTAAAAAGAAAAGAAAAGATAAAAAGAAAAAAAGGGTTCCTAGAAGTATAAAGGGTAGGAAATAGAAGCCGCACTCCAGTAATTTGATTCTAGATAATGGCTCTGTTTGCAGAGTTTACAAGTTAACCTTTTAGATTATTTGCTCAAAAAAATTAAAATAGTTATGAAACTGTTTGTTATATACCACTTTTATAAGGTGTGAAAAAAAGTTTTAAAATGTTTGCTTGAAAAAACTACTATTAAATAGCTTTTTTATAAATTAAATGTCTAAATTGCCCTTAAAAATCTAAAGTATTCAACTTATTTACTTCTGCTCAATTGCATGCATTTGAAGTAGGTAACCAAAACAAAACAACTCCACAAAATAAATTCTAATGAGATGATTCGGATAAAAAAATAATTTAATGAGATGATCCTCCAGACCTCCACAAATACATTGACGAACTGCATTTCGTCCTTGCTCCATAATTAAAGAAACATGTACCTGGGATGGGTAAAAGGGTTAGGATTCTTTTTATCAGAAAATTGGCCTAAAATGCCAAGTTTGGGAGTTTAAATGGTGTTTAGTCCAGTTTAACTTATTTTAATGCCTCTAATACATTGATAGAAAAAAATTTAGGGCTCAAGGACAAAACTAGACAAAAATACTCTTAATGAAACCCATTACTCACACGCACCATGTCTCTCTTCTTGGTGTTGACCGGCTAAAACCCACCCGTCACTTTTCCTGTAACTTCTGCCGTTCCATTTACTGTTGCTGACGAACCTTTAATGGTCAATGTGCTCGACAGGTTGAAAGCGACATGTGACAAACCCTTGAAAGCGACGTGACCTTTCTTGCCCGTCTCTCTCTCTCTCACATGTGAGTGTGGGACAAAATTAATTGTCTCTTTAATTTTGAGATTAGATTCAATTTTATGGGGTTTAGGCTCTTTGGGGTAGGGTACACCTTCCAATTATAGGATTTTAGTGGTTTATGCATTTTCATAGGATACCCTAGGGTTTTAGGCACTTTTATAGGGTACCCTAGGATTTAGGTTTAGACACTTTCATAGGGTACCCTAGGGTTTAGATTTAGGGTGCACTTTCCAATTATAAGATTTTAGTGGTTTATGCACTTTCGTGTGTACCCTAGGATTTTAGGCTCTTTAGGGTGACCTAGGGTTTATGTTTAGACACTTTCATAGGGTACCCTAAGGTCTTAGGCACTTTCATAAGATACCCTGGGTTTAGGTTTATGCACTTTCATTAGGTTTGGGGGTTTAGGCACTTTCATTGGCTAGTGGGGGCATTTTTGAAATGTGTAGGTGATTTGTCCTCTTGGCATTAAGGAAAAAGTATATGTCTTTATTGCAATAAATACCCATTTACTATATCCTCCCAAAAAACGGACCCTTCTTTTATTAATTCATGATTTAACAACTTCAAATTAGTAAGCAAGAAAGTTTTAAATTGGAGTTTAAAATAATTTAACCTTTTTGTGTTAAATAAGCTTAAAAAGATAAATAAGTAATTATTCATAATTGTTAGCAAAACACTCTTCATTAGTTTTTAATTTTAAGCAAATAAACTATATAAGTTGGATTATTAGCTATAGCAAACAGGGCCAATAATCGATCCTCACAACAAATTTTTATTCAAATTTGAGGAAAGTTGAGTAAGTCTTTATGTAACGCCCCAATTTTCGGAAGCATTAATTTAAATCATTTAATAAAAGATTAATATAAATAAAAAGCATTTTATTAATAAAGCAGCGGAATAACATAATTGTCTTAGTTAAAGCACAAATGAACTTAGTATTTTTCTTGGAAAAAATCAAATTACAATTTTCCAACACAAAAATAAGGGAGATTGGCTCTACAGGTTAAGGTTAAGATCCTGATCTCAATGCTCCTCTTGAGTCTGCTCCACTGGAAAACCTTCTGTTCCAAAATAAGCGTCGCCCTCGACTCCTACACCTCCTGTTTGATCACAATCTGGCATAATACGTCCGAGTCGCGATGCAACATCATGGTATTATACCAGGGTCACACGAAGTGTAACACCATGAACGATAAATCACTCAATAGATACTCTAACCCCCAACCCTTACATAACATACAAGAACAACATATATGATTGAAAAGCAGCACGTAAAAGAGTAAACACATAACTGATTTCATTACTAGCCATTAACTTACATTTTCATCTAAGTTCTCAACCTAGAGAACTTTCCTCCCAAATAACCACTAAGTCTATGGCCATTTCGTGATTCAACTCCTCCTTGCTTGCCCTGACCGGGAGCCCAGATGAAAAGCCTAAGTTATCTACTTAGTCGAATTCATCAAACGCCTCACAAGGATGAATTTCCCAGGGACTAACCGTACCACTGGGCCCTCGAGGAACTAACCGTAACCTCGGGAGTATATAGCCGTGACCCGGTCTATAATACAAATCACCCTTATATCACCAAATAATTCAGTATGGAGTAATCACAAAATGCCACAACTTAGGGTTCCGAATCTTTGTCAATCCATCTCCAAAATCACTGGCTGACTGCCATCCATCTCAAAATCACTGGCTGACTGCCATCCATCTCAACATATGTCATCCGAAAATCTTATTTAATTTTCCCATTAACTTAACGACTATGTGAATTCTATACACGAACACCAACCCGGGAACCTATTTGTCCGATCTAACAATCAACATTTCATTGATGAAAATAACAGAATAAATCAAAGAAAAAAAAATGACAACAATAAATTCAGGGTAACACAATTCACATAAAAATTTAAGAAGAATAAATACATGTTAGAATGCAAAACTAATCATACAGAAATGTTCATGATAGCATATATCTTTGAGGGGGTGTTAGTGTAATATAGATACTTAGAACCACTGGGGTCTATGTTTAAACTTGACAAAGTATAACATATAGGTTTGATTTAAGAGAAATTTAATCAGACACCCTCTCTCAATATTAACTTTAGGATGCCACCCTATGACATTTGAATCTTTATGATTCCATCCTGTAATTTGAATTTGGACCATTGTACCCCTATTAATTATTTCATTATCAATATATGTATATAAAATAATTATATATTTCTCACTTACACTACACGTCGGTTACAATTCCTATCTTTATGGGATTATGTTTCTTATCTTTGCATCAGTGATCCTTATCTTTGCATTGCACATTCTTCCAAATGGAAACAAACCCTCCGATAATTATTACTCCATTGATGAACATTTCCATAAACTTACAACTTCCAAAAACACACCCATTTGCCTTTAATTGAATACGTGTAAGCCCTGAACACAATACGTGTAGACGGCCTCGTTTGGTGTCTGTTCTAGTTTTTAGAAGATTCTCTATTAAATCCGAAATCATTGTCTTCTTTCTCCCTCTCTCTCTGGCCGCCAACTCATCCGGCGTCCTGCGACGAGCACCGACCATCACCATCAACACCGTCATCCAAGTCCGACGAGGCAACCCACTCCGATGGGCCATGCTCAGATCCATTGCGGTGGCGGCCGCCACGAAAGCCGCCGCCCACTATCTCTCTGGATCAATATCGTCACCCACTTTCACGGTAGATTGGGTTCACTTTTTTTTTTTTTTTCTTTTTCTCTCTTTGATCGGTTGTAGAATCATGTTTTTATCTATGGTGGTGATGGGTTCCGAATCTTATTAATGGCGGCGTTGTTTTTCGATTCAATGGTGGTTTTTTTTTTTATTCAAGTCTGGTGTTTTTCTTCATATAATAAAATACTAAATCAATAAACCATGTTCACATGCTCTTTAAAAGATGATTTTTTTCAAACAGTGAATATGGCTTATTGATTTTCCCATTTTGATGATTTGATACAGTAAAAGTGGTAAATCACTAAACCATGTTCACTTTCCATATTGGGTGATTTGATACAATAAAAAATGGTTTACTGGTTTACTATTTCGGCACTTCAGTGATACGGCAAAGTAAACATGCTAAATCAACACATGATTTAACCATGTTTTCTTTTGGTTTTATAGTGCATTAATCAACCATGTTTTTCATGGTTTTGGCTTGTGATGTGGTTTTGTGGTGCGTTAATTTACCAAATATTTCATTATTTTTTAAAGATTTTTTTGTGGTGTATTAATCTACCTATCATGATAAAAAAAAAATGGTGAATTACTACGAAAGTGCATGAAATCAATATCTCATGATTCGTGTTTTTAAGACAAAATATCATGATTATTACTTTTTAAATTTTTTTAGATGTGAGAAGATTAGGAAAGAGAGAATTATAAGATTAGGAGAGAGAGAGAGAGAGAGAGAGAGAGAGAGATTACCTAGGAGAGAGAAATATTAGAAAAATTAAGAGAGAGAAATAATAGGAAATTAGGAGAGAGAAAGGGTATTTTGGGATTTATTTGAATATCAGGATGGAATCATAAGTATTCAAATCTAATAGGATGAAATCATAATGATATTTTTTATACAGGACCCCTAATTAACTCCCCCTTGATTTAAAAACTTAAACTCTTTATTATTTTCTCAAATTCTAAATGAGGATTTTCCAACTTTACAGAAGTAATAATTTCCTATTTTAGGAAAGTCTAACACTCTAAATTTAGCTATTATTCTAGACTTAGAAAATATGATATGGAGATAGTATCTTTTAATTAAATAATAGATTTCATCATTAGACACACAAAAATATATATACATGTACTGGTAAGTTTTTCCCACGCTAAAATTTGTTATTTAGAACTATTATTTTTATTTCTAAGTCTCGTTAATTTAAACTAGATTCTATTCTAAGAAAAATAAAATAAAATAACATTAAACGAGTTAATAGGTTAAGCATATTAAATACATATCTTATCTAATCCAAGTTGAACATGTTAATGTTAACAACTAACAAAAACTCAGTATTTCACATATTAGTATACTAATACTAAATCAACGAGCAGAATGATAACGATATCAACAGGAACCAAAATTCTTTTCTACACTAGACGTAAATTTCGGTTGAAAACACTTCACTTGGTACAAACCGGTTTGAACAAAAAAAAAAAAAAAAGTATATGTTGTCTGGTTATTTGGTCCCACGTGTTTGGAAATCTGATTGCCACAATGAGGAACACATTTTAATAAACTAATGCTAACATCATGCATGCTTTCAAACTTAGACAAGCATTACATCTTGAAAGAAACACGTGTGAACTACCAAAACCCAATTTCATGCATGTCATGATCATAGTAATTGACTTCTAAGCATGTTAACCACTGTTCGGACAGAACAACAAAACTGGTTTTCGGACGGAATTTTTCGGAAAAACAGGGGGTGATCGGTTCAGTCATGTTTATGCGCATGGGTTCATTTTTCTTCACTTCTATAGGATAAAAATGATATAAATACATCATAATATACTTAGGGAAAGTGGGAAAAATTAATCTACCTCTCCTCCGAAGTCTAAGCATGAAAAAGAGATTTTTGGCGAAAAAAATGTAAACGGAGAAGATGACCGGAGAGAAGGCCACGGGGTGGCGTTGAGGTGAACGGTTGGAGCTTGGTGGCATATGAGAAGGAGATTTGGAGTGTTTTGAGGGTGCTTGAAGTATAAGAGAAGATTTGTGACTATGGGAATATGTATACTAAGACCCAACTTTCTCTCTCTCTCCTAAAAACTCCATTGATGCTCCAAGTGTTTCTTCCCTTTTGAGTTTACTCTGAGTGGGTTTAAAAGGCAGAGGTGAGAGTGAGAGTTGTGGTGAATATTTCGGATGAGAGAAGGGAATAGAAATAGAGGATTGATTTTTGGTATAATCCAATGGATTAGGGGGTGTTTAAGGGTCTAGTGGTTAATGGTAAGTGACCATGGTGGTTGTCTAAACCCCATTGGCTGATTTTAAATGTGTGTCAAAAATAGCCATACATGGAATGACATGGGAGGAGATGTTGATGGACATAAAAGTGAAAGGTGAATTAGAGCATAAATCGGTTAGGAAGCAACTCGGTTAATGAGGAACTAAATTGAATTTGGAACTAAATGGATTGTGTAATAGATGGGTAACTGTACCTACATCCATATTTGGGTTCACGGCCGGGAGGGCTAGGTAGTTAAGAAGAAGTGCGCACACGACACCCACTCATGCACTCACACGTTTGAACGCGTAGAAATTTTACAAGAGTGTATAAAAGCCAAAACAAAAAATGTCCTAATTACATGAAATAAATTTTATAAATAGAAATGTTGTTTTAAAAAATCCGGGCCATTACACTTTAACCAACTAAATTTAGCTCAGTTGACTACTATTGTACTCGATCTTTTAGGAGTCGAATCTTTTCGAAGGCAAGAATCCTAAAATCTCCCCTTGGAAGGCTCTTCATTTCTTGTTTTTTTTTTCTTCTTCCCAATAATTAGGGACGACAATCTTGTCCCGCTAGTTATCTGAATCGCACAAATCGAGTGGTGCGTTTTTTGTTTTTTTTGGTACCCTTGTTTTGGTTTTGGTTTTGGTTTTTGATTTAAGAATACAAACCTATTCAGTTCTAGTTCCGGTTTCATATGATAACTGCATTGAAAATCGAACTGAACCATAATAATTTTGTAAATGCCCTTATATATCTGTTATATTCTGGGAATTGGAAGCTGGAATTTGCTAAAATAAGTTTATATTATTTTGTTGTTGGATAATGGATATTTAGTTTCCTTGAACTATTGGTGTATTAGTTTGTTAGTTTTTTTTTTGTGTGGATATATTTGTTGTTGGATATTTAGTGTCTTTAACTCTAGTGAAATTTTAATCACCGGATTTGGTGAGAAACCAACCCAACTGGTAATTGTAGTTTTGGTTTAGATAAAAAAAAGAAATTGGTTTTTTGGTTATGGCTTCGTTTTTAGGTATATGTTTTGGCTTTGGGTTTGGCCTGAGCTTTAACAATAATCAAACCGCACCGTTGCCATTCCTACCTATAAAGGGTGTATATCTTTCAAAAATGGTATATGTACAACAATCAGCTCTAACGCACTCATATGGTGTGTGGAGCCCACACACACTTCACACTCAAGTGTGTGTGGGTTCCACACACCATGTGAGTGTGTTGGAGACTTGTTGGAAACTTTTGTTGTACATGTATCATTGTTGATATCTTATGTTGGTTGAGTTGTTGAGCTTGGTTATCTCGTGGACTCTTACACAGTTAGTACTGTAATGTAGTGTACCTTGGTTTGTAGCAGTATTTTGTAGTAATTCGTACTGCAATGATGATCTCTACTAAAAATGGTAAGACTTTGTTTAAATTTTCATTCAGTACGAAGAACTTTAATAATCAAACTCAAATCAAAGTAAACGAGTTTTTTTTTTATATTAATAACATACAAGTAATTTTTAATTAGGAATTGAGTGTCTATTCGACCCCACAAATTTTAAAATTTTAATCCAATATTCTCCTCACGTTAAGAAAACCTTTAATTTTTAATCTCTAGTGCCCATTTCATCAACGATTTTAAATCATACTCCCTCCGTCCCAATTTTATAGTCCCTTTTGGGAGTTCGTGCCACTTTCAAAGTGTTATATCTTATAATCTACAATGTTTTAGGTGATTTTGAACACTTTGTTTATTAGATTAAATCAAGATCTATCAAACACGATCCATATTGCATATAAAATGTATTACCGATTGAAAGATATAATCGTTTTTTATCCGGTTAGGATAGAACGAGGGACTATAAAATTGGGACGGAGGGAGTACTTCTTTATACACTCATCCACCAGCCGCCACCGGAATATACCACCCTGGCACTCCATCAGATGATTACAATACTTCAATCATACTCCCTCTGTCCCCAAATTTTGATCTCTCGTTTTATTCTAACCGGATAAAAAATTAGTTATAACTTCAAATCGGTAATGGATTTTATATTCAATATGGATCTTGTTTGAAAGATCTCAATTAATTTTATAAAACCTATTAATTCTATAAAACACTGTTTTCGAAATCACGTAAAACAATGTAAATTATGAGATATAATTAGTTGAAAAGTGGCACGACTCCCAAATGGGACAAATAAATTGGGACAGAGGGAGTATGTTAATTTAGAAAAGACGAATGGTGCCGGCCAATCATACTATAAAATTACAATTCTCTAATCATACTCCATCCCAATTTATTGGTTTTTTTTTTTTTTAAGAATTCCAACTTATTTTAGAAACATTATCATTGCACTTGTTATATTTTTATTTGTTCCCCTTTTACCCTTGAAAACATTTATCATTGCACTTGTCCTATTTCAAAAAACAAAGGGTAAGTTCCTTCCAGCCTCTCTTTTTCTTCTTCCAAAAACAGAACGACGGGGCTCTCCCTCTCTCTCTCCCCACGAAGACGTATATATGCAGGTAAGAGGGATTTATTTTCTTTTTAGGAAAAGAAAAAAAAAGGTTAGAGGGTTCTTCTCTTCATGTAAACTGTTGAATTAGGGTTTTGTTTTAGGTTTATATTCTCCAAAATCAATTTCAAGTTTCGAAAAGGTATACTGAATCACTCTGTTGGTTTACATTCAGTGGCAAACACACTGCATAGAATTTGGTAAGCAAGTGGAAGAACCCCAATTAAGAAAGAAACCCATGTGTGAAGTCTCAACTGTAAACTGCAGGTATCGAATTTCACGAGGAGAGTTGGCGTAAGTTCCTGGCACGAGCAAAGATGTCATTGGAGTCATTATCTCTTCCGTATCAATTGAGTGGTAAAAGGTAATTCTCTCTCTCTCTCTCTCTACACACGCACACAGGTATAAGCTAAAGAACATCCACTAAATTGTGTCACTCGCCCTATATCCAAACTTGTTTTTGGGTATGATTTGCATTATGTGTCGTTTGAGCCTTCAATGTGCATGTGCTCATATCTTGGTGAATGGTGGTTTTGGTTCATTTTTGTATCATGTGATGATGTCGCTTGTAATGCCTAAAAGGCTTTGAAAGGCAAATAATGGAATATGCCACGTTCGAAAGTATTGTACCCATTCATGCTGTTATTGAATCTTGGGTTATATTTGTTTCTTTCAGTGTTGGGCCTGAAAATGTTATCAATTGCACTCTCAATAAAACTTGCAAGCCCCAAAACCTCACGGATAAGCAAAATATGCACCAAGCTTTGTCTTTTCTGCAGTTGTTTTTGTTTTCTCGTTTTGGTTAGCCAAGCCATGTTGGGTGGTAAACCTGAACTTGTCAGGGCCTTGAACCGCTAGTGTAAACCCCTCAAAATGCTTGTTGGAACTTGTTTAAATTCTAATTCCATGTTTCTCGTACTAGTTTACATGATTTGTCGTATATGATGTACCCAAATTACTCATGCAGAAACTTACGATGTGGGTCAAGGTTACCCATGTAGACTTCTGATGATTGTGGAACAATGTGTTACAGTTAGGCTTCCCTGTCGGGTTACCAAACTTTGTCTTTATGTTCTTTGACATGAACTTAAGTTGTTTTAACTCACCATGTGTGCTTTGTTAATGTTCTGAGTGATTAGTGTTTGCTTAGTTCTTTGCGCAGTCACAAGTCTGTAATGGGTGAAACTGGAAGAAGCCCTAAATGGGTAGTGCCCAGACTTGTAAAAGTAGAGAAATATCCCTCAAAAAGCAGATGTTCGTCAACCATATGTTTGGCCACTGGAAATGGAGAGTTTAGGCAGCTACCTCATGGGATTGGCAACAGAGATGGTGTGATCATTGTTGATCACGGGTCGCGTCGAAAGGAATCCAACCTTATGCTAGGTGAGCTAAACCAGTCCCAATTCTGACTATTTCTATTGTTCGTTTGATATGCTAATAACTTCATCATTTGATTGTCTATGTTTTCTATTTGGCAGACGAATTTTATGGATCAATTTTTTTTCTTTTTCCAGATGAGTTTGTGGCGATGTTTAGAGAAAAAACTGGTTACCCAATAGTAGAGCCTGCTCATATGGTAATTGTTTCTCTGATACTTTGTTCATGTATCTGCAAGACTGGAAAGGCTTAAAGAAAATGAATAAGTATATTTTTGCGGTTTTGCAAAAGAAAACCTTTACTTTCTCCCGAACCCACCCAAATAGTTGTATTAGCCATTAGGTGCAACAAGGTTGAGTTTTTGCTTTACTCAATCCCATGTGCAGAAAGTCTTAAGAATCTGAACATAGGTGCTTCTGTTTTTTCAATTTTCATAGTAACATAATGGTTTATTGCTATTTTCTTGGAAGCTAAGGAATTTTCATTTTCTGGTCCGTCTTAAATCATAAAACTGTCAAGATGTGCATATAAAAGTCACTTACAATGGCATTCCTCTATTTTCCAATGAGTGAATGTGACGAGTGGGATCTTCACAACTTCCTAGTGGAGGTGTGGTGATACTTGTTGGTTGTCAAAGGTTTTCCATGTTCCCAGCATGATGGGGCTCGGACCAACTTGAGAGGGTTTTTGAGAGAGCAATCATACTGGAGGAAGTGCATCGAAGTTGCTCCTAGAGTCCTTGACAATGTGTAGACAATGTCTTTTTAGGAGCACTTGATGTCGCTGTTGTTGTTGCAAGTTATGGTGGCCACTATATAATGCACTAATGCTATTGAACAAGTAAACCATTAAAACATATGATCATCTTGGCTTTTAAGAAAGGGTGTGCACTATCGTAATCATTCTTGGATTTTAAGAAAAAATATGCATCTCTTAATCATATTGATTTAACCCAAGCAGCTGCGTAATGACCCTATAGGGTTTTCTGCAAAGTTAAACATGTTTACGTTGAGGTTGTTTTCTTTTGAGCTGGTAACTTCTCATTCCCGGTATCTTTTTCTTAGGAGTTGGCAGAGCCGTCAATAAGTGATGCATTTGGTTTGTGTGTTAAACAAGGTGCAAGTCGTGTGATTGTAAGCCCATTTTTCTTGTTTCCAGGACGACACTGGCAACAGGCAAGTTAGTATAACATTCCTTGATGACTAGACAGTGAGTTAGCAACTATCATTCACTATGATTTTACTGATCATGTAGCACAAGTATCTAGGATGATTGACAAATTTCAACTAGAAATGTTCTTTTATAATAACTTTCTTTTCTTTTGAAGGACATTCCATCCTTAACAGCTGATGCCGCCAAGGAACACCTAGGTGTGTCATATATTATTACAGCACCTCTTGGCCTTCATGAACTACTTGTGGTATGACATTGGTACCTTTACCGTTATTTGGTCATTGCAAAATGTCTGGATGTTGCTATTGGTTCCCCTCCACTTGAACACCTGGTCCAGTTTTTTGTGAGATGTAAAAGGGAGCCCACAACATTCGTCGCATTGTGGGACCAGGAGCACCTGGCCTCTAAATGGCACCCATTGACCATCACTCAAGAAACTGATAAAAGCTTTCAAGACTTCAGAATCACAGAATATTGGGTTTTGACTTCACTGCTAAAAACATTTGTTCTATTTTTCTTTTCCTCGGGATCTTGTTCTAATAGTGGCGTGCTAACCTCATTTCAAATCTTTACTTAGAGCAGCTATTGCAAAAGAAGAGGCAGCATTTGGTGTTTGCCAAAGCAACTGGTTCTTCAACTAGTGGTACGATTGAGTCCAAGCGCAGCTTGCTTTGGCAATATCCATTTGTATTCTTAAAACATCTCTTTGTTTGGCCAGATTAGGCATTAACTCCCTCTCTCCAGCTTCTTCGTAATTTGGACACGACACAAGAATACATTTCATCCCTAATAGATGGGGTATGGGTGGGCGTGCATGACCTAACCTTTGGCAATATATGCACAAAGTTGCTGTTCTCATAAGGTTAATGCCACTGATATTGGTTTTTAACATTTTTTAAAGTCACTCCAACAATAATATGAACTTTTCTATGAGAATTCATCACTCAGGCAAGAGACTCAACTCCCTAATATTAGATATTATACAGTAATTTTGTTACGGCTCTCACTTTGCCTGATATGTTATTGGGGTTATCTTATTTGTATTTGTCCATTAGTTCAAATTGATACAAACTTGCACTTACAGTTTCAAGGCTGTGTTCATCACATTGTGACCCTAGAAGGCTTGTTATTGCAGGATGTTCTGAATGACCGAATAAAACACTGCTTAAGTCATGTAGCTGGAATTGCAGATGAGTGTTCAGTTTGTGCCGGCACTGGAAAATGTCAGCTATATTGAGTAATGAAAAGCGAGCTCACTGAGGTTCTCTCAAACATGAGTGGCTGCAGCCTGCAGGTGGAAGAAACCATTTAGGTCGCCATCTTCTTACTTTGTGCCGTAACTGCAACTTTGGAAGTGAACAAGGAGATGGATGTTTCCAAAGTATCGGTTGTTGAAATGCTGCAAGACTCGAGGACTGTAAAATCTTGCACTGTGATTTCATTCCGGGCAAATCAATAGGACCAGGAAACTCGATGTGATCTTATTGTTTCCAGCATCTTAATTTGCTATCCTTATTCCAAGCTACAAGTAAAGAAATGTTGTAGTTGTTCTTAATTGCTACTCAGTGTGCTGCTGGACATGTTTGGCAAGAAATGTATTTGCTTCCGCCATTTGTTTCGCTTAAGTGTGATGCATATTTCTCATGATGTGCTTAGTTTTGGGCTTTTATTAACGGGACTTGGTGCTCAATGCTCAAAATTGTTCCCAGTTGACAGCTTTTTTTTTTTATAACCAAATGTCCGGGTTAACTTTTGTGGTGTCGACAATTAAAAGAGTCGAATTAGGCTTGAAATTAAATTAGTGAAATACATTTCAAAGGTCAAATGAAGCGCAGGAGGAGATAGAGAAATTAATGTCGGCATAAATATGGTATTTGGTACTCAAATAAGGCATAATTATGGTATTTGGTACTCAAATAAGGTCATCATGATCGCGATAACTTTAGCGCAATAAATTGAATGAAATGAGTTGTTAATAAATATGCAATGCCACCTCTTTTTCTTAGGAGGTTTTATATTTTTCATGAACAAGAGGTGGCATTGCATATTTATTATTTTTCACTTCTCCTTACCCCACAGTTTTTCGGGTGACTCAAAGAACAAGCTTGTTTATATTTTTTTCCTAACAGAAGCTTGTTTGTGCATCCATGCTAATTGAAAAGATAACTTGCGATAAATATTGGAAAATCTGCAGATTTGTTATTTTTCAATCAGTTTTCTACAATGATGAATAAATATTTTGAAAAGCAAGAATACGCCTTGCCATTGTTTTCTCATTTTAATCATTTCTGAGAAGAAGCGGCTTGCCAGTTTCCAGAATCTGAAAGGAAATTTTCGATAAATCCTGGAAAAATAGCATATGTAATAAATGACGTTTCCTTGGATAATCGGAAAATAAAAGCTGAAACAAAATGACTTCTCACCAAACTGACCATAGACAGAGAGAATAAACAGAAGAGGAGAATAGCTAAAAACGCTTTGTTACCTCCACGATGTCTTCCCCTTCAATTTTGAGTTACCCATCAACCAATTCTATGGCGATAGCGAGTTTTTTCCTCAATTCACCCAAAACCCACATGGGTATTTCTCTTGGTGAAGCCAAAACAAGCGTCAGCTCTACCTTTCTCTCTCTTTCTGTCAATAGAAAACAGTGCAGAAAGTCGTTACAAGGTGAAATCTTCAATACCCTTTTGTTTTCTCCTTCAATTGTCTATCTTTTTAGCTTTTCACTAAGTTTAGTGCGACTTTCATTGCACTCTCGATTATTTGGTAATTCAGTTCGGTACTCGCCATTTAGATTTGACAGAATTTTGCTTCCTTATCTTGGTTAACCATTTGAAAATTTATTACGGAGTACGTCAACTGGTGCTAGTTTTTTCATAGTTCTACGGGAAATTAAAACCTGCTCAGATGGGTTCTATGTTTGTTGTTGAGAGTGGAAAGGAACTGGATTGATTTTTGAGAAAAACCCATGAATAAGCCAATGAGCCAATAAGGAGGGGTTTATTCTCGACGGAGTCAAGAACCGTGAATTTGTTTATGTTGGTTGTTCAGCAAAACCTTGAGGGACAAGTTAAATGTTCTAAAAATCGCTACGCGCTAGTTGGGTGGAAAAGGGGTGCCTAGCGCCTGGTCGGCTGCCTAACCTAGGCGTTGGACCACCGCCTAGCGCCTAGGCGGTGACTAGTCATCCGACTTTTAGAACACTGGACGAGTTAGAGATTGATTATGAAGGGAAAAAAGACTTTCCCCGATGTATGGCCGGTGTTCTCTTTTTTATTGGAAAGTTTCGAGGGTATATGTACTAATAATTTGCTGAGAAAAGTTGGAGAATAGACCAAAGAATGCTTCTTTCTTGTAAATCTTGTGGAATGGAGTTTATCTTACAACCTTGTCAATCAAGAATGGTTGCAGATAGATTACGTCTTTTTGATTGTGGGTTTCCATCCAAGACTCCAAATACGCAGGCATGCAAGAGTCAAGCCATCACATTAAGAGTTTAAGATCTTTTCCTTTATCCTCCTGTTGCTCCAGCTCTTTCTACATTCTATGGTTGATGAGTTTGGCATTTAAAAACCCATTTTTTTTATTATTATTTATGAATTGACTTCCAAATTGTAAGACTTGGTTGCTTTGAGTGAGAGTAGAAGTAAATTGATAATTATGAATGGTAGTCGAGGAATGTCGGTTATTTTCATTAGAGAAGATTCACCATCCTTCAAAAATAAGTGGAGCATTGGAAACTGTCTTGTTGATGGATGACAATGAATGAAGGAAATTATAGCATTGTAGAGCTAATAGAAAGCTAAAGAAAGTTGATCATGTCCAACTATAGTGTATACTTGAGTAAGGTGGTGGGATCACTGGGATGTGGTTCTAGGTTGAAGATTTACGAAAACAGAGGAATGGTTTGTTTAGAATGATGTTCAAGCATATCAAGAGGAAGGGGTTACATATGATATAGTCTAACAGAGGAGACAGCCTACAATGACTAGAAATGCTTTCCATTTCCGATGCTGTTAACTGTGTGATAGAATGTTGTTTGATGTCCCTAGTCCGATGATTTTCAAATATCCATTTCTCTTGCTCAAACTATAGTCAATTTTAGTGCAAAAGCAGGTTGTAGTATGGTTAGGAACCTCAGTTCACTTCCTTCGGATTCTAACTTAGGATATGCCATGAGTCGACTGGGAGTGTTTTCCACCATTAGGATGACCAGGTATTGACCATAGAAGGTTGGCAACTTGGCCAAATAGTTTAATGAGATATCATTGTCATTAATAATGGATACTAATTGGGTCCAGAATCATTAACCTGAAGTTTTGACTTTGCGTCTCTTGCATGAATGTCAATTGTTCATAACTTTCTTTTCTGAGAGGAAATGTTGATGCTATTTATACATTTTCATGCATATATACTTGCAGTACGATCAGTTGCGGCTCCCTCAGAAGTAATTACTGAGTTTGATGACATGGTTTCTGGTACCAAGAGGAAATACTATATGTTGGGCGGAAAGGGCGGTGTTGGAAAGACAAGCTGTGCTGCATCTCTTGCTGTAAAATTTGCAAACAATGGTCACCCCACTCTTGTTGTTTCAACTGACCCTGCTCATTCTTTAAGCGACTCTTTTGCCCAGGTTTTGATAAATTCTCTTGTTCTTTCACCAGTCTTTCTCTATTAATTTCTTTGTTTCTAGTAATTAGTTTTCCAGTGGTGGATTGCACGTAACAAATTGAATACAATGCACTTGTTTTTCCAAGGATTTGGCCGGGGGGGCATTAGTACCAGTTGAAGGACCTAATTTTCCGTTGTATGCCCTTGAGGTGAGTGGGAAAGTAATTTGTGATTGTGATCATTTTTGTTTTTTGGTGATTATTGCTGTCTACCGTATATTAATTTGTTATCGCATGTATATTAGTAAGTTTAGTTTGTAATATAATGACAGATTAACCCTGAGAAGGCTAGGGAAGAATTTCGCGGTGCAAACCAGAAAAACGGAGGAAGTGGAGTCAAAGATTTAATGGATGGCATGGGCCTTGGGATGATTGCTGAACAGGTAAAAAATTTCATAGAGGCACTTTTATTTTTTTTTTGATCAGCGAAATTTTATTAAAACAGGGTCCAACACGGAAGTTGGAAAGTACAGAAACGAAAGCCCAATACAAGTCCAATACGACCAAACAGGGTCAAAATGGTCCCAAAGAGATACAAACAAAAGAAGCCCGGACCAATACCCAGATAAAAACAATAAAGCTCAAAACCCTATCCCGGCCCACACCTGGGCCAGCCCACCCAAACCAAAACCCTAAACCCAAAAAAGCTCCAACCGCTGCCACCGCACAAACCACCGCGTCAACCGGCCTCGCCGTTAAGCAGAACCAACCACGCCCAGATGTAGAAGCCGGTGGCCAGACAAAACAAACGGCCTACAATAGCAGTGATCACAACAAATCGGGGTTCAGGGAGCGAACCACAACCACACGCCTCCGCCGCCAAAACCATCCAACCCTCGGCACCACCGCCAAAACGCCAGTCCACCGTCCCAAACACCATCGCCAGACACCAAACTCCAACATCCACCTCCAAAACAGCCTGAAATCACCAAAACCAAACCGAAGCCCTGCAGGAAAAAGGAAAAACACAAACAGAGGAAAAAGAACTCCAACGCCAAAACCTAGCTTGCACCGACAACAAGGGGGAAGAGAGGTAAAGACCAGGCCGTTAGACGCGAGACCGATCGGCCCAAGGGATGCCGACCGGCGGAAAATACCCAAAACCCCAATACCACCGCCTCCATGATCGCCGGAGACCACACCAGCACTCGGAAAAAGAACGCACAGGCACACAGGGTCAGGGGAAGAAACCAGACGAATCCAGCGAAACCAACTGGGGGAACAAGCTGGATCTGGAACAAGGCGGTCCGGGATCCAAAACTCAAGACGAAAGGTGCCCAACACCGGACCGAGGTGCGAGGGAGAGCACAGACGCCGGAAACCGAAACGACCAGGAGGGAATCACCACACCACCAGTGAGGGCAGGCAGCGCAACCACCGAGGGAGAGGCGAGCCAGCAGAGAAGTCGGGAAAAACCAGATCTGGCGAGAGAGGGAGGGAGAAGGAGAGAGGAAAAGGGAGAGAGGGAGGAAGAGGAGCCCGGGGGGAAGGGCAGGGAGGGGCGGCGCCGCCCTCCCCCCAAGCACAAGCCCTAGGCGGAGAAGACCAGGGGATCTTAGGAGAGAGAGAGAAGAGAGAGAGCCCCAGCAGAATCAAGTATAGAGGGGAATACCCCTGTATCTAAGTTTTTGATGGTCAGTCACTTGAATGAAATCACAATTACTTTGTTACAAAGGTGAAGAAAATGGTATCTATTTCCTTGAATACGGAGATAGAAATCTTAAGTATGCCTGAAAGATTCCTTTTATATAGTCTCCTTTGTGCATGCACATATTGAGTCACCACTTGAAACAAAGTAACATACATTTGCTGGCTTCTTCACTTTATGACATGTAACTGGGGAAGTAAGAATTTTGGGGGCCCAGTGTACACAGGAGAATGGCTACAATATATATAATTACCTCGCTATATTTGGGTTGCTTTGTTCTTTCATTCTCTGTGGTTGTATAATTGCATCTACTTTGTCTAAGAAAATGTCAATTTACACGTACCATTATTCTGTTACCTGTTTCTCATTGAATCTTCCTCTATGTTCTAATTTTCCCTGAAAGTTAGGAGAATTAAAGCTGGGGGAGCTTCTGGACACACCTCCTCCTGGTTTGGATGAAGCAATTGCAATTTCCAAGGCACGTAAAGAACACTCTGCCTTTATGAGTTTCTGTATTTTGTGCTCGAGGCTTTAGCTTGTATCTTTCCTGATTTGCTAACTTCTTACCAGGTTATGCAATTCCTTGAATCAGAACAATATAGTTCGTTTACTCGTATAGTTTTCGATACTGCCCCAACGGTGAGAAAAATGAGACATTCTTGTGTCATTTCATTTTGGAGATTGTTTCTTGAACTTGATGGCCACCGTTTACAGGGTCATACACTACGGCTTTTGTCCTTGCCAGACTTCTTGGATGCTTCTATAGGGAAGATATTGAAGGTACAAAATAAAGACTTGATTTCAGATAACCTGTGTAGAGGTCATCCAACATTCCTATTGGGAAATTTGTTTGCTTATTATGGTAAATGAAAAATATTTCATTTTACAGTCTTCCAGATAAATGTTGCAATTTTGCTTGAGTATCATTTATTCTAATTTTATTGCTTACTCCAATTGTTTGAGAGCTTAATACTCCAATTTTATTCTAATTTTTTTGCAATTTTACTTGGGGCCATGTCTACCTTAAGCTTTTAGGATATTGAGCATGGTATAGAGTTCTTGCATTTCACTGGTCAAAACTGTTAGCTTCTAAGAAACCCCATTTATCTACGGATATGACATGAGCCTCTCTTGGCATACAATTGAACAGCTATTATTTCTTCTATACTTATGTAGCGTGCAGCATGTCAAATCTGCTGACTTCAACATGGTCCAACTATTCTCCTCTCCCTTCACCTGATTGTCCTTGTGTACAACTAGATGCACCCCCAGTAATGGAGATCTGGCAATAGCTGGGTTACCATGACTATTGAAACATGTTTCTATGTATTTGTAGTGTCCGTTCTCTAGTACTATCTTATTCTTCCTGATTTCTACTTTATTTGTAATAAAGCTTAAGCAGAAGATAGCTTCAGCAACTTCGGCCATCAAATCTGTCTTTGGACAAGAACAAACCCAGGACGATGCAGTAAGCATATTACTCCCTTATCTGGTGTTTATTAGGCCCTAATGCAAAATCCGTTACATTCTATATGACCTTTCTTGTGTAGGCTGATAAATTACAGCGTTTAAGGGAGAGGATGATAAAAGTGAGGGAGCTTTTTCGGGACACAGATTCAACAGAATTCGTCATTGTAACTATCCCCACGGTAACCAGCTCCAGATTTGTTATCTATTGGTATTTCTCGTTATGTCTACCAAAGGGGGAATATATTTGGTTACGCTTGTCAGTTGCAAATTTATAGGTCGCAGCTTGCTGATTGAAGGGAAAGAGAGAATTTGCAGTCCTCTTTCAAAGAAATGCAACTTTTATCTTGTCTCATGAAGAAGTGATTATTAACTATCCAAAGACGGGCATTCATGTTATTGTGCCTTGTGTGCGTAATAATTTATGTTGATCTTATGCTTGGAACAAAACATCATCCTAAAGAACAAAGGAAAAATATAATTTCGAAACGACAAAAGAAAATAATTATTTCGGCTGTCATGCAGATAGGATAGTTTGGTTAATATCTTCTCTATAAAGAATCATCTTTCTGGAACTTGAGATGAACCTCATTTCAACATATTCTTTTAAGGTGATGGCGGTTAGTGAGTCGTCAAGATTACGTGCTTCATTGAAGAAGGAAAATGTTCCTGTCAAGAGGCTTGTTGTTAATCAAGTCCTTCCCCCATCTGCATCCGACTGCAAATTTTGTGCGATGAAAAGGAAGGTATATTACATTTACTGTTGTTTTATGTCTTAGTATTCGAGCATCATATGTGATGGATCATATATAATTTTTAGAAGTCTGGCCATGATTCATATACGCTTAATTTGTAAGTGTTGTACGTAGTAGTAATGATTGATTGATTGTCCTAGCCCTCGGGCTTTGGAATCTGATCTGATTTGACTTTGAAGATGTGGATTTGAGTACACCCCCTTCGCTCCAGATTTGTTGTACTTGTCAACGAAATCTCAGTTAACAATTAACTAATTAAGAATATGCGTGTTCCCGGTTTTACTCTAAATGATCTACTGTTTCAAGAATTGCTGCTCTTACACTTTTGTTCATGTTTATGCTCCCACTCTAGGTAATTTATGGTAAGAGTACTAAGATCATTTTCGGAATATAGTGTAGCGGGATTCTAATTGGGTGAAACTTGGTTGTTTTAAAAATTTTAACTCTGACTTGATTAAGATTGACGATGGAGCCTGAACCTGATTCATATTTTCCATTCAAATGTTACAGGATCAGACTCGTGCTCTTGATATGATCCGGAGTGATCCAGAGCTCTCTGGCTTGACGATGATCCAGGCACCCCTCGTTGATGTAGAGATCAGAGGTGTTCCAGCTCTGCAGTTCTTAGGAGACATTGTTTGGAAATGAAATCTGCTTGATGATCTCAGGTGATTCAGCATTATGGGGTACCACCGATTTTATAATTCAGTGGTATTTTCTCACTTACTTAGTAATCCCGATTGGGGATAACATGGGCACTGCTATTGTTAGGATATACACAGTTGCTTACGGAACTTGCATGTTTAAGCGAAGAAGAAAATGTGAAGGGGATGACATTTTTCTGAACTGGGATCAACAGGTATTGCAGTTAACGACAGATGCCTTTTTACTTGGAATTGCCACTGGTGCTATGTTCTCTCTGAGACTCTCACGAAGATGCTGGCCCCATACCATCCGTCGTTCTTTACATATGCAATAAAATTTAAATCAGAAGTTGTATACTTTGTTTTGTACAAGAAACTGTTATCTACACAGGTAATTTAGTTATCGTGTTTCGCCTTTCGTTTTTAGAAGGAAAGGAAGCAAAAATAGTGCTGCTCAAAATCTCACTTGTAATTTGAGTTGATCATATTTGTATTGTTCGTTCCAGCACAGTTAGATTATGTGACCGACGAATGAATTTGCAATCTGAGGTTCAGTTTCTTTACCTAGATACAGTTTTTTTTTTTTTTTGCCAAGCAAAAGAATTTATTAATCTTTGAAGAGAAACAAAGATTAAAGGGACAAGGCCGGCGAAAAATGCTACCCGAGACCCGAGAGAAGAACAGTTGCAACTCATAAGGTTTCAATATCCAACATTCGGTAGATACAGATAGCAAGAAGAAAGACCAGTGAGAAGAGGCTGAATTGACTCAAATCTGGTACTCAATAATATAAGCCAGGAGATAACAGTTGTAGTAGTTTACAATTTACATAAAAATCCTCCAATGGAATTAGTTTTTCTCCCCAGTAATATGTCAATTTAATTATGATCTCAAATTCTCGACAATTTCAGAGAGGGCTGAAGAGGTTCCAAAGACTGCTGATACAACACCTACAGCAATAATCAATATACAAACCGATACCTACCAAGAGAAATGCACAAAACCAGTTAGGGAAAAAGGAAATGGAAGTCACGCTTATAAGCGTCTCTAAGTATTCGTCATGTCCTCCTAAAAAAAAGGTATTCGTCATGCGCTGAACTGGTCGGCGATTTCTGAAGTTCATTTTCCATTGTAACATACCATTTGTTTGAACTTTGAATACTGGTTCAAGGGGTCAGCATTATACCAGATATCTTTTCTTTTTTTTTTTCGTACGCGATCCCGACCCGGTATAAATGAATTGACAGTAAAGGTGCAAAATGGGTGTACCTGAAAACGAGTTGTTTTGCCCCTCAAGATGCTCAGGTAACATGCACAAGGAAGTATCAAGGTCTGCAGTAAAAAATTTAGTCATTACATGTAACAGCTGCTCGCTTTTGTGTGTTTTTTTCCCCCTTATTTCAAGAGGGTTCGTTTTCTGTGGTTGAACCTGTACATAAGGTTTGCCACACGGCTTCCACGTCGGGAGTTTGGGTCAGTTTGTGTGTATAAAGGGGCCATTTTACCTGTCCCTAGTCAGCAATTGCCATCGTAAAACATAGACTCAAATATTTTAAGCTATCGTTTAAGAAAAATGACTCGACTTTAAGGGACATAAAAGTAAGCTGCTACAAGTCTACAAACATAAATGCTCTGAAACTTTGCTAACGTCGAGGATGTAACAGCAATGGGAGAAAATAATTGGCTAAAACAATACAGAAACACTTACTATTAGCATTGTAAGTAAAGATCCAATCAGTGCCATCACCGGACCTGTCAAATGAGAACGAAAAATCAAAATGTGTCCTAGAACTGTTCAAACCGACGAGCAAGGGAACAGAAGTTCATGTTAAACAATCCAATGCGATCGGTTAAGAATGGCTCCAAATCAAAGTTTCGAACTCAAGAATCGGTTAAGCATGAGAAACTCACCGAAGAAAGGGACGGTGAGGCCCACAACCAAGGTAGAAATCACCAATGAAGTTCTGATGAGGATCGCGTACTTATGAGATTTGAGAATGTTTGATGGCATCAATTCCTCCAGGCACATCGCTATTGGAGTCATGGTTAACGCATACGTAGTTCCAATTAAGGATAACAAGGGAACATAAAAGAATCATATCACACTATAGAAAAGTGACTCCCCTTTGAGCAATGTGGCTGTAATTGAGATCCCAAGATTTAGCTATGGGGACAATATTAGCTCAAGCCAAGAGGCGTTTGGCCCAACTTAAGTGCCTGGAGAAAGGAGGTCGGGTGTTTAACTCTTCTTCCAAGGTGCTAATCTAGTTATTCTAACGATACTGACTTTCGCTGATAAAAAAAGAAAATTTAGCTCAAAACTTGTTGAGAAGAAAGCTATAACAAAAGCAAACGTAGATACTTCCTCTACACAAACTGTTCATTTCTACTAGAAGGATATTTGGTGAATGGATTAACTACCTGCAAAAGAACAAACAGGAGATACAAGTCATCATGGCTGATTTAGATATTACTGACTGAAGAAACCAGATTCATTGCCCAACATCACACGGGGCATAATCCGGGTGCAAATGAAGTATAGATGTTACTTAACAACTATCTGGTTACAGACTTTGGCAGGAATTGACAGCAACAAGAAAACCACAACACGTTCACAGGCCATTGAAATTTAACTTCTAAGAGAGAAATGGGAGATCAAAACTAAGACTCAGCATACCGTGGTCCACACAGCAATTTTGGCTGCAACCAGATCCTGGGGCAGGTTAAGAGTGAACTGAGACAGCGCCGATTCTCCAAACATCAAGTATCCCATCACAGCAACTCCGGCATACATCAATGTACAGACACCAAAACTGCATCCGGTTTAGATTTCATATAATGAATCCTCGAAACCCATTTACTTAATAAACAAAAAACACAGTCAAGCAATCATAAAGTTGTGTCAGTGTCACTTTTGTTGAGGATATTTGAGCCTTTAGAGACTATAATCAACTGTTAGTTTTTCCTGTTCAACTCAAGGTGCAGATTCAGACGTTCTAAAGTGAATTGTCAACCCGATACTGTTCAATAAATGCTGAAGCGTCAAGCAAGCACAAGGCTTCATTCACAATCTTTCTGGTTATAAATACTCAGTAACTTGCTGATATCTCAGTTAGAAGCAGAGGGGTAAGCAAGCAAGAGTCTAAACCATGCCCAACAAAAAAGGCTTATTATCAATGGTATGCACTTTTACGTTCTATTCAAGGACCAAAATTTCATTTTGGTTATCTAGGAAAAGAGAACATTTCAAAAGCATTTGGAAGCCCTAGCTTGCACGCAGTAGAAATGACAAATAGATTTGGTAATGTAGGAAAATGTCATTGTGGGGTATTTATAATCAATGTCAAAATAACTAGTTGTTTTGGCATGCTTCCTAGAATTTCAACATGTTTCAGGGTATCTCAGCATCTGTCAGTGGAAACATTGTAATCTCGAGATTCAACAAAGGTTTCATTTCGGTCTCCAGGCGTGTGCTAAGGAAGCAACATTTTAATTTTTGTTCCTTGATTCTAGTTCCAATTGCGAGTTGAGCAACTCTAGCTTGCTTAGTTTACCAAGTCAAGAGGACTGCAGGGAATTGGCTTTTTTTCTGCATTGATGCATAGATATTTGGAAAGACGGCATGTCCAGAGTAGCAGTAACCATAGAGACCAATAGCAACAGGAAGAGTTGTGAGATTCAGCGTTGCTCCTTTGGTTTGGAAGCCAACTTTATCCACCAAACCAACCCAAAACAAGCAAAGGACTGCCAATATTGAAGCAATAACTCCACCAACTGGACATAAAGATAGCACAAGTAAGAGTTCCTCTCATGATGCATACTGATAGAAGGCAAGATGGAAAGAGTATCAACTGAAATAAACCAAAATTTGAAGAAAAACGATTAGAAGACAATTCACTGGACTTACCAGAGATGTAACTGAGCATGGTGAGGTCTCGAATCCAAACCGTAGGAAGAATAGCAATGGTGGCCAATAATGCGAATAAGTGGTGAGAATTCATAACGAAACCTCCCAAATTTAAACGTGCATTAGGAAATAGTGACGATAAGTTGTCACTCTCCAATATTATATATTCAACACAACAAGCCTGCAGAGATGAATTTAGAGGTAATTTTTTCATTGCTATGGACAAAGAGAAGGTTCTCAAACCTCAATCTGAACTAGAAAGAGTAAAAAAATGAGAAACAATGGAATCACTATAATTTGAAAAAGACTAGCCATTAGAAATTCTAATATTTTGAAATTCTCCGTCTGCCAAGCTCTACATTTTGATGTTCGCAAAAAAGAGCACTCATGCAAACAACTGCTTAGGATGTTTCCATAGAACATTTTTCCTCTCCTAAAAGTACATTGAAGAAACAGTTTATGTTTCGTCTTGTATTCTTTGACCACGTTCCTTGAAAGCTAAGATGACTTCTAGAAAAGTTTCACAGAAACGGAATAACATCCGAAGATATGAATGTGCTTTTTCTCCCTAGTAATCGCAATAGAAACAAATCCGGAGAAATAGTCCTGAGCCCTACCTCTATGACATGGCCACATATAATTTGTTTGGGTTTGTCGTAGTACATATTTGTTACTATTTCGAGAGAACTATTATCTCTTCTACTTTATTTGGTTCAAATCCATTGATATGGTGGGTCCAAAGAATATTTGATCTTTTGAGAAGATGTTACAAGTCTTCGTTTACAAAATTGAAAAGTGGTATAGTTATCCCCTTAACGAGAAGAAACCTCCGGAACCCCGACCTTTAGTTTCTGTAGTATCTGACAGAAACAGACTAATCAGATTGATTCAAAGTGGGTGATATGCATTACCTTCCAAACTATAAGACCCACCCAGCGTTACTCATTTTTATGTAAAAATCTTGAGCTGAATGTCAAGAAGGTCTTACAAAATGGGCAAAAGAAGAAACTACAAAACACATATATGAGGGAGAGAGGCTGTACTTACGTATAATTCAGCGTACAAAATTATCTGCAACCACAAAAACAACAGAAGAATCCAAGGGTTAGTAATCGTCGTGTTGCAAACTTGTTTTGTTTAGTAAATTGAGCTTTCCACAAATGCATGGAACTACTTCAAGCTTGGAAATCAATACTTCTTTTAGGGACAGAAAAAAGGAAAAGGAGAAATATTTCAAACACTAACTGATTATATGATACCATTACGTTTTCTCAGCGTACGATTTTCATCTCTGAATATCGGTCCAGTTCATGTTATACAAGTGGAGAAATGTCCAATTTCATCGCAGGGTACATTTCTAACTTTTTCTTATCGGTCCACCTTTCTTCATTTTTCTACTGATGTTCCTTTCTCTCTTTCCATTTGCTCATACTACCTCATTCAAATCTACCGTCTTTCCACTGTCTATTTCCTAATTTTTCCCTTTCACGAACACTTATAGAAGGAAAGAGAAGGTACTAGCAAACAATTTAAAGGCTATCAAGACGTACTGAGATGGCCAAACGTCCCAAAGTACCAAATGCAGCCTGGCCGATGTCTGGATAAGTCTCGAGTCCAGGTTGGCTATCCAAGCAGCGACACAAAAGGAGCCCCGTGTAGAAAGAAAGAACTGCAAAAATAGCCAATATCGAGAGCCCAGCCCATCCACCTTGTTTGACAGCATAAGGAGTAGAAAGGATTCCCACTCCACAGAGAACATTCATGCCTGAGTGAAACCGCAATGAAAAAGAACAACTTGAACCTTTAATCGATATGTGCAGGAGATGAATATGAGCCCATGTATCTTACCATTGACCACAGCTTGGCCAAATGAGCTTCGGCCGGAAACTGGAAGTCCATGCGTGACGATGGAGGATTTCCTCCCGGAACCCCTCCTTGATGGAGTAGGAGGAAGCAGAGAATGGGAACTTCGTCTTTGATGCGGTTTTTGCTCATCTTCTGCTGTTGGCAACAGAGGTGGTGTCGCAGAAGGAAATATCTCATGAGTGTGCCTCCTTGTCAGTGACGAGGAAAGAAATGAACTGCTTAATCTTGACAGCGTAGGAGTGCCAAGAGATGTTATACTTGGAGATGGCACGCTACAATACAGGTCAATTGACTGCCTGAAATTTGGTTGAGGAAAAAATGAGTTTGTGGAACAAGAAGAATGAAGCGAAGCTTCACAAGAAAAACTAACACCTTTGAGGGATACCATCATGGGTAAACAACTACTCTAAAATGTGGAGGAATAAAATGATCCAAACTACAAAAGTTTGTGGCAGTGGCAAACAACACTATCCACTCCACCAATGGTCACAATTTTGTTGCAAAGTTACTTCCAAAGACAACATAAGGGAGGGCCACGGCTAGGACCGCTTCAAAAAGCCTGTAGTTGAATGACGATCAGTTGGGTCGCCTGCCCAATCAGCATCTGATTAAGCATGCGCTCATTGAATCGGTATTGATATACCTGAATTGCCCTTCTAACATAGTCATCTCAACTTTGGAGACTTTCTTGACTTCACAAGAGATTTTCTAGCAATAGGGCCACCCAAACATGATATCTCTCCGATACTAAATGGTTGGCCAGGTGGTCAAGGCCTGAAACTAGTCTCATGTTCGAAACATCTCAGGTGCTATCAAATCTTTTAGGCCAGTCCATACGGAGTTTTAACCCGACTTTAGTTGGGCCCCTGCTAGTCAGGGCCGGCCCAGGGGTAAGCCCCGCAAGCCCCCTGGGTTGGGCAACCCCCCAGGCTGCGGCAACCCAAAAAAAAAAAAACCCTGAAACTTAGATATAAATTTAAAATAGTTTCCACGTAAAGCACAAACCTTGCTCTTGGTAAGGTGGCAATTGGATGATGCCCCCTCATGCGAGAACTCAAGTTCGAGACTCCTAATGCACTCTTTCTTAATGTTGACTTTGCTTTTTTCCCTTTATTTCTCAATTTTTATTAGTTTTGGCTCTTTTTGTTTTTCTTTCAGTCCATAATATTTCAAAAATCACATTAATAAATTACTTTTGTTAGAAATTTGCATTTAACAAGTGTACCATTAAATTTTGATTAAAAAAATTATCCCCATGGTGGGATTTCAAAGGAAAAAAAAAATTGACTTGGTTTATTATTTTTCTCACACATGTTCAACTATGAAGCAAACATTTTTTATTGGTTTTTTTTTTAAAAAACTCTTACAATCATATCTTTTTAAGTTTCTAAGTTGAAATTGATAAAAAATTTACCTTCGTTCTAGGCCTGTCAATGGACCGGAATGGATCCAAATCTGATCCAGATTCAAAAAATGCACGGAGAAGTTGGTTTCTTTTAATCGGAATCATAAAACACTATAATTGTGGTTACATTTTGATATAATTCAAGCTAAATGCACAATGTAACCGTGATTTTTTTTTTTTTTTTTACTTTTATATCTTTTTATTTTGTATGACATAATGAGTGAGCAACCAAGTCTGCGGTCGGGCTTGGGCAACCTAAACATCGGAGCCGGCCCTGCTGCTAGTGAACGGTAGAATTAGATCCCCAGAATTAGTCGAGTAAGCTAGCCTGGACACGTGAGTTATGAAAATAATGATGACTGTCCGACATGAAACCTCATTTGAGACTGTATTAATTTGTGAAACTAAAGGAACAAATGCCACAATATACATATAGATCCCCTTCCTCCAATAAGAGATCCCTCATTTTATATAAAATGCGGACCTAGCCATTTTTTCACTTTCCGAACTGAATTTCGACAATCTGAACCGTTATATAGCGTTTTAAACAAAAAATGATCGGATGAAGCCCTTCTGGGTATTTTTTTTTTGGACGACCTCGCGATGGACCTTAAAAACACATTTTAAAAACACATCTAACGGTTCAGATCGCCGAAATTTGGTCGGGAAGCATGAGGTCCTCATATAAGGGTTCTGATAGGCGCGCAATGTCACAGAGATAAGCGCCTAAGTAGGGCGAATTAGCGCATTAGAGGCGCGATTTATTCCATTTTCCACTTGATGCGGTGTTGTCTTTTGTTTTGGCATTGTTGTGTTTGTTTTGTAGGAAACGAGCCGGAGGAGCACGTAAAGTGGACACAAGGCAATCGGGCATGTTGGGAACCGGTGGGACCCAAGTAAGGACGGGCCACAAAGCTGAAAAGTCATTTTGGAGGGCTCGGTATCGATACAGGGATTCACCTGTATCGATACCCAGGCGTCATTGAGCGAACAGAACATATGGGTATCGATACAGGGTTTCCCCTGTATCGATACCGAGGGCCTTAAATGGGCCGTTTGACTTTGCCACGTGTGTTGACTTCGAGGAACATAAATACTCCGTTTTTGCTCCGAATTAGGGTTCGAACTTTGCTTTGTTTTTCTTCCAATTAGGAGCCGACTTTCCCTTGGGAGATTCTACTTTTCCGGGATTATTTTCATTGAAGTTTTGAAGTTTCTTTCAGAGATTCAAGTATTGCTTCGGTAATTTCTGTTTATTTACATTAATCTCAGTTCACGGGAGTTTGTCCGTGATCTGATTTCGAATCTTGTGTTTTAATTCATATTCAGTATAATAGCATGTTTTGTTTCAGAATTTTATTGTTCGTTCTAGTTCATATGAGTGAGTAGTTCCATAGGTATGGTCGCGGGGTGATTAACACGCCGTGGCCAGGGTTGGATTTGTTCTTGCTCCTATTCTCAAACTTAACAACGGAAAAAGCAATTTTGGGTTATTAAAGAGCTTCCGTTGGACGAATCCGAGTTTTGTCGGAGCCCATGTAACGCGGGGAACGGGGGACCAAAACATGTTCTTCGCTGTACACGGGCAACGGCAACCGCGAGGATTCGCATCTTTCGGGGTAACCTTTTCTCTCTAAAATCAAACGTTTTCAGTGGAACAACGAATGGAGCAGGAAATATCCGGACCTGGTCACTGGTGTTATGAACCCTACGACCGTACCTTCTTTTAATTAATTTAAGTAACACCAAATTCTCTTAGGATGCCTAATTAACTCTCCCTATCCAGAAATATTATTCTGCCACAGATGCAACTTATGTTTCGACCATGACAATTTGGCTATGTTTCGCCATTTTCGCCTTCTCTCTCCTCTCTTGACCCATCTGAATACATGACCCGATTATGACCCGCGAGAGTTATTTTACCCGACTAACGACCGCCGAGACCCATCTCTTATCCCAGCCGTTGGCCACCGTGCGAAGTCCGAATTTTTCTTATTTCCAGGTGCCTGGACTGGAAGGAATCTGTATATATATATACAACAAATATCCAATAAGGGCTCCCTTACTTTCTACGGTGCGAGATTTTTTGTTTGAGATCGAATTTTGACGATCCGAACCGTTAGATGTGTTTAAAACTTGTTTTTAAGGTCTAGCGAGAGGATTAGTAAAAAAAAAATACCCGGAAAGGCTTGATTCGAGCCGTTTTTGATAAAATGTGTATATGTATATTTTTATCAAAAACTGCTCGGATCAAGTCCTTCCAGGTATTTTGTTTTGATAAATCCTCGTGTTAGACCTTAAAAATGCATTTTAAACACATCTAACAGTTCGGATCGTCGAAATTCGATCTCGAACGAAAAATCCCGTACCGTAGCTTATAGAAGTTTACCCTGAAATATTAGCGTGTGGCTCAGTTTCATTTTGGGGGTGTGCCCCACCGTACCAATTTGAATCTTGATCATTCATTAATTATCATGTGGCATGTGCAACTTTCATTGCAGTTTCTGCTTTCTTATCTCTTCCACGGTTTACATCATATACGACATTTATTCAATCATTTCAGTCAGACTTATAGTATATTTTCTCTCTTAGGGTCTATAGCATGGAAAGAGCTGAGTACCCATGTTAAAAAAAAATTCCACCATGAAATGTTTTTAAGAAGCTCAAACTTTTACGAAGATCTTAAAACAGTTGTACGTGTAAATATAAAACTGTGAAACCCGAAGGAATTGTCGCGGTGGTTAATCAACTTGCTTCATCCCAGAAGATTGCGAGGTCGATTTCTCTCGGCAGCGTTTTATCCTTGGACTCGCCTCTCGTCATGCAAACAAGTATAAAGGGGTGAAGGAAGGGATAGAGAGATTAGTCGGGACATTCTCGATTCTTCATTACCTATATATATATACACACACACAACTGGGCAGAGCAAAACAGGACAGAGAGAGAGAGACCTGCAACTCTGAGGTCGTGTTGTGTTAAGAGAAATTGGTTGGTTCTTCATTAACCATTGTCTTCGCCTTTGTTAAATTCCATCTCATCTT